>PVIR01005546.1:0-71799 GCA_004026965.1 Petromus typicus
ATTCCCACAGTGAAACTACATATTATGGAATAAACATGCGCCTAGACCTAGGAGAATATGAAGTCCCACAAGAGGGATATGCCTGTTGCTCAGTGGAGGCCCACTGAGCTATGTTCGTGCTGTCTTGGTTATCTAGGGCTACTCAAAAGAACATTATAAGCAGCTGATTTCAAAAGTTAATTCCTCATATTCAGGAGGCTGGTGGGTCAGATACTGAGTGCCAGCACCCTCGGGTTCTGGTAGGTTGTGGGAAGGATCTCTCCTGGTTACAGTGTGGCCAACTTTTCAGTGAGTGACATGTTGCCCTTCCTTTTTCAGGCCAGTGGTGCACAGCAGAGACAGTCTCTACTGTGTCCTCCTGAAATCCCTCCATGGAGGCCTGCCCTCATGACCTCTTCTGTCACCCCTGAGAGGGCTGTTCAGACCTCAGTACTGACTGGGGAGGACTCAGTTCAGTCAGTGACACTGACTGTCCTGGTGCATTTCAGTATAAGCCGTCAGAGTTGTAGTCAAAGAAATCTCTTATATTTTGTTTTTAGATACTAAAGGCACATTTCAAACATTATAATTCTTTGTCTACTCTGTGAGTCCAGAATTATTACTTTGGTCCACTACTTCTCGCTTGCTGTGCATATCTTACAAAGCATGCACACAATATAAGCTCAAAGTGATTTTAATTTTAGATTATGTATTTATATTATTTGTACAAAGTACCTACATTATTAACTGCATTTCTGTTGGAGTGTATTTTGCAGACATACTTATAATTTATCCTTTTGTAATTTTTTCACATGGAAGGATGTTTCACTCTTATGAATAATTTCAAGAAGTCTGAATTTATTATCTATGACATTTGCATACTCAACTTACTGGGTTTTGACAGGTAAAATAGTCATTTGCAGATATTTCATAATATCATGGGAATCTTACATGTAAGTGTATCACAGTGTCCTGGGAGGCATTTGTGGTGGGAAACAGGAAATGGACCCGACATCCAGAAATGATGCCATTGATCATAGTGGAGAAGGAGCAGGTTCATAGCATGGGGTGCCCACCTCCAACTGCACTATAATAGAACCAGATTCCTGTGCATCAGTACAGGATATAGTGAAGGACATTGCAGGTCTTATTTATGTGAAATAGGCTCAATACACAATATTTCCTAATGCTAATAATAAGGGTTGGTGTATTTGAAAAAAGAGCAAGACCTTTCCAACCCCAACTTCAAGGGGCCAGTGAGTACCCAGAGGAAGCAGACGTCTGCAGCTGAGAACGACCCTAGCACAATCCATCCCTGCTCTTACTGAAAGCTCTAGAACTGTGCAACATAAATATCTGTTGTGTAACCCACCCACCCTGCAGCATTTCGTTATGGAATCTTGAGCTAATTAACACAGATGCTATTTCCTTTTCCAGTCTAGCTCTCCTTTTCTTAATAAAAAAAATGTCCTACCTCTTTTATATGCAGGTGCTTCTGGACCATTTTTTCTCACGATTTATCTATGTAGATTTTATTGTTCTCCTCCCTCAGTTTTGAGGAGTATTCAATAATTCAGTTCATTCAAGTTTTCCTTTAAATTAAATAAATGTGTTTTATCCTCCTCAACTCATGTTATTCTCATATTTGTTTTCCTCAATTTGAATTTTAAATCCCTTTTATTGTTTTTAGTATGAAGAGGAAACCCTTTTCAATTTCGAGAAATAATTTGGATCTTTAATTATATACTCTTCGTTACATTTTTGTTGTTAATTCCTCAGAATTTCAGCAGTACTGGAGGGAACCTGCCTTCATGTGTTCCTTGCTCTTTCCTACAGTCTTTAGTCCTTTTAAGAGACATTTATTTTTTCGTTTGCTTTTCATTTGCATTTCATTTTCTTCATCATTAGTACTAAGGCACAACATTTCAAAGACTTAACCCACCTATGATTGAGGCACAAAGTCTACCTCTGTTGCTTTGGCAGGGAGCAAACTTGTAAGATACTGGTCCTCAAACTTTTGTGACACTGAGAAGTCGAGTTATAAATGTTGTGACAGTCCAGGAGGTTGTACTGTGGTTCATCAGAGCCAGAAATCCCCTTCTGGATATACCACAGGTCAAAAACTAAGGAAATTTCTACTCTTGTATGCAAGGTACTATATTTCATAGTTAATCTCACAGAAAACCATATTGTTCATCATTACTTACCAGCTTTCCCTTCATGCCTAGTCACACTAGTTGAGATTCAAGGAGAGTGAGGTTCTAACACCAGGGGAACTTGAAGTCTGTAGATGTCCTTCTAGGTCTCATGCTCCCACCCTCACTGCAGCACAGAAGTAATCAGCTTTCTGTGGAGAGAGGATGGCGTAGAGAGCTGTACTTGAGATACATCTTCTTGTCAGTCTTTCTTCACACACTTTCTAATAAGCAAACCTAAACTCATACTTTTCCTTTTTACTTCCACCACTGTGCCTCTCAGCAGGGATTCAGTGGCGGCCATACTGCACAAAGCCCAGACATATACACCTGTTTCACCAAGGTGACATTGAGTTGGAAGACTAAATAAGCAACAGAGCAAAAAAAGATCTTTTTCTGTCTATCTTCTTATGGCCTTGCTATTACTTGAAAAGAAGAATGAGTCAATACAGTGACACAAAATGACAGGACACAAGTTTCTCTGAGGTAACTGTTATAGCTACTGCTGATTAATTGTGTCATAAATTTAGCTGTTTATTTTTTTTTTCCTCATGAGGTCCCAGCCTTTTCACTTTTCAAAATGATCAGCGTCTACCTTTGCCTATTTTGTTCTGCTTTAACTACATACTATGAAATGGGTTATTTATAAAGAATAATAATCTGGAAGCCAAAGAGCCCAAGAAAAACTCCCCAGCAGATTAGAGCCTGGTGCCTCTGCCTCCAAAATGGCATCTTGAACTCTGTGTCCTTCTGAGATGAACTGTGCTATGTTTTCACATAGCCGAATAGCAGAAAAGCCCTTGTAACATTGGTATTAATCCAGATACCTAGACCTGACATCTCCTACTAGCTCAGCTTCCCAATTATGTTGACTTGGGGTAAAGTTCCAACACATGGATATTGTAAGACACCTTCCAACCACAGTACCACATTTTTTGGTTTTTGAGACAAGGTTTATATTTGTAGTTGAGGCTGGTCTTGAGCTCACTGTGTAGCCCAGGTCAGTCTCAAACTCACAGCAACCCTCTTGTCTCTGCCTTCTGAGTGCTGGGATTACAGGTGTGAGCCACTAGCCCGGTGTATGTGGTTCCCAGGATCAAACTCAGGGCCTTGTACTTGCAAGGCATCAGAATCACTGAGATAAATACCTGGCCCTACAGTACCATAATACTAAAAATGTACAAATAATAAGTATTAATCAATTGTGAATTTCATAAACAATTGATAGAATTTTTATATTTTATAGCTATTTGTCTTTGGATATATATTTATGTAGCTGTATTTTTATATAGTTAGGGGAGAAGAAAATATTTTGTATTTGATTTATATTTTATATTTAAATGCTTACTGATATATATATATATATATACATATATACATATATATGCAAAACTGTATATAAAAAGTCTAGAGCAGTTATACTTTATAATACACATGTTCAGTTTCTGTTTCAAGTAATTTGATAGTGTTTCACTTTTATGACAAATATATATATTACTTGTACTATCAGAAAAATTAAGCATATATCATTGGGAAATAAATTCAGAATTTCTGTGAATTTAGTGGTTGTGATTAGCACAGTTTGTTTTGTGGTAAACGAGGGTGTCAGAAGGATCTTAAAGCTTTTCATACCCTTTCTTCTCAAACAGTGTAGTATCATTTGATTGTCTTTGGTAATGAAAAGCCTATGGGAGAAAAAAAGCTGAGCAAGATGATTGCTGGGAATTATGAAGGGTTAGAACAGAGTGGGAAATGAGATGGGACGTGGTGATATATGATTCTATGTCAATTATTCAGCATCCTGTTGAGTGGGGACGATATTTACTAGTTGAGGGAGTGGAACAGAAGCAATGTTTAGAATAAGCAACAATAGGAAGAGTTTTTTACTATATATATATATATATATCATATATCATATATATATATATGATTCATACATATGATGGCTATTAATATGTCTATATTTGTGTATATATACATATAGATGTACAATATATTGGAATTTTTAAATATTGAAAATATGGCCTTCTACCTAACACAAAGCTTTGGGGATTTTACTCCTCGATTTTACGGAGATATTTAATATAAGGAGTCTATTGGGCCAGAGAGTTAGCTCAGTGGTTCGGGCGCCTGTCTCGCAAGCGCAAGGGCCCGGGTTCGATTCCCCGGTAACCACATAACAGTACTGGGTGTGGAGACCCACACCCAGCAGCAACCAGTACCACATACCACAGTGCTGGGCGTGGTGGCTCACGCCTGTAATCCCAGCACTCGGGAGGCAGAGGCAGGAGGATTGTGATGTGAGTTTGAGGCTGAGCTCAGGGCCAGCCTGAACCACAAAGCAAGACCCTGTCTCAAAAAACCTAAAAAAAAAAAAAAAATATATATATATATATATATATATATATATATATATATATATATGGAGTCTATTGAGATTAAAAGTCTAAGCATTATAGGAAAGCATTTGCATATTTCACAAGAAGTAATATGGCTGTGTAAGTTATTTAAAATACTCATGTACATTTAACTTGATTAAACATGATTATACAAAGCACAGAAATATTTTTTTTTCTGGCTTTGAGAAAGTTTTAGAGATTTTCTCAACTATCTAGTGAAGGTCGTGTTGAAAAATGCTCTGTAATTTTATTGCTAGTATAACATTGAGGGACATTGTAAACATTATCTTCATGTCGCTAAAATAAATCTGAGAGGTCTGTCATAAACAATGATGATGAAATGTATCTTTGTGTTTTGTAGGATGAATACTGTATTGTAAATGACTATTAATCTTAAAGTGGTTTCAGAACGCTTGTGAATGGTTTCACACTTGGCCTGAAAGCGTACCCTATTTAACACTAAAAATTCAAGTGTTTTCAGCGTCTCTTTTATAGGTTGATTCAAAATATGTTCAAGCAAATGAAAAGTAACTCACAGAATAAAAATGACTTCAGATTGTCTTTTGGGTGTGAGGAACCAAATTCAGCTGCCCCAGTTTAGGTTGCCATGCTATGCTGTGTGTTTTTACTCTGCTGTACTAATGATTTGAAAACCCACCCTTTATAGTATCAAAAATAAATGAATTTATAAGGCTGATTATATTAAAGAGGATTTATAACAGTTTATTATTCTGAATTCTTATGAACTTCACTTTTTACTCTTTCTTTTGGACATCTTCTACAAAAGTATTTTTTTTTTTAGAAAAGCAAAATAGCAAGAGCCCCGGGTTTGGCCCTGCAGCCTGTCTGCTGCCATGCTATGGAAGGTGTTCATCACTCACTTTGCTAAATGTTCCTACATTGAGCAAGAAGATGGTAGATGGGCTGTAGAGCATATAGAACAATAATCAACTATATTCACAATGATGGACCAAAATTTCAAACTTGTAAGAGAATTCTTCCTAAAAAGATTCTATGTAAGCCTGAATTATAACTAACTGCAGGTCATGAGCGAGTTTTACATTTTCACACACAACTTCTTAAAATTTCAGTTGATACATTTTTATTACTCATTTTTCAATTAGCAATGACTTTTAGATAGATTACTAAAAGACCTTCTAGCTGTCCAAATAAAATACAGAGAGTTTTATCTATAAATTGTTCTAAACAGATTTCAGTTTGTCACCATGCAGAAACTTTTTAGCTAACTTGAGACATAATTTGTGTTTCTAAACTATGTAGTACTAAATATTAATGTGTTCAACAATAGATTTTTAAAACAAGCACGGAACCAGGTGTAGTGGTGCACATCTGTAATCCTAGAACTCTGGGGAGATGAGATAAGCAAATGGCAAATTCACCCTCCCTGTGTGACTGGCGACTTATGTAGATCCTGTCTCAAAAATAATGGAGAGGGGCTGGGGGCGGGGCAGAGTGTGGAGGCTGTGTTCACTAGGACCATGACTTAGTGGTTACCTGTACTGCATCTTTTATGCATTTCTGAATTTTCAATCCAATACCATGCTTATTAGAAAAATACTTTTCAATTGTATCATAAGGTGTAATAAAACAAATTATTACCTAGCTGGATTCCTTTGTGGGAATCGCTAATATTCTTTTAATGTTTTAATTCTTTTAACTGATGACTGGGGAAGGCAGTGAAGGAAGCCCTTCTCCAGGTGTGCACTGTGGCAGGTGTGTGCCTGAGAGGACACTTTCTCTTCTCAAAGATGAACTCAAGCGCCCAGGTGGCATCGAGAAGTTTTAAGAACCTGTATTCATTTTTGTTTTATTGGGCCTTCATTATTCTCATTAAAGCAAATACTGAAAATTATAGTTTTACTTGAGTGTAAGTAAATGTATACACATTTTCCCACACCCTGTAAAAGACTACTTATTTTTCTCTGAATGTAAGTCAAGCTCTCAGCTCATTGTTAACATGTGGATAGCAAAGGGCGGAGCTGCGTGAAGGAGCTCATAGCACTGGTGATTTCTGAAAAGTTTAAAGAAATCGCAAACCTGAAAGTGCAGCATTATGTGTAATCAGGTTACTATCTGTAATAAAAAGAGGAAGCTAAAATACAAAACAATGAGGAAGAAATACAGACAGCTAAATAGCACTTTATCAAGAATCTGGAGAGAAGAGTAGGTTTGATTTACTTTAAAAATATATTCAGAATTCAAATTGAATAAAACTGTATAGCCTCAAAGCATTAATAATGGAATAATTCCTACTTGATAAGAGAAACATTCTTGTGCCTGAAAATCTTATCCTACATTCATCCTAAGAGTAATTCCCACTGGCACTCCGTTCTCTTAAAATGTATAGTATTATTTCATGCCACTCGTTTTCAGATAGAATGTTACAGCCACATAGATGATTTACATAAGAACAGACAGCTGTAAGTACTTTTAAATCCTCTTTCTCTCTCATATTTAGGAAACATTAGAAACAGAAAAGAAATAGATGAGGTGCACTTGAACATTATTGAAGTGTCAGCTACTTTCCTTCATTTTCAGAAGAATTAATTGCCCACCTTCCAGAAAAGGCTTGTCTCAGCGGTAATTACTCCGCGAGCCGGTTCTGGGAGACAGATGCGGAGCGCGAGTGCACCAGTGTCCTCTGAGATTCGAGACACGAGACAGATGAGCTTCCGGGTCCACACATGCGCCGGCGTCCCGGGGACCAGCTGCCGGCAGATACAATCTTTAATATGCAGCGGCGTTTGCTGCAGCAATCCTACAGATTTGTTTAAGTCTTTATCGCAGAGTGTCCTCGAATTGCAGTGTGCCATGGATACAGAGAAATTACTGTCAGAAAGTGTAAGTGCCAGGAAGGTGTTTTACTTTCGAGACAGAAATGGATTTGAAAGCAGGTTGCAGCCAGGTGTGGCCAGCCAGGGCATGCAGTTTAATCTCACCCTACAGTTAAGTAGTTTAATAGCTTAGAAATTATTTATTCTATTGCATAACGACTTTCTTTTCTTATTTATTTTGTTATTTGAAATGTGTTCATTTAGAATAGCATTTACCAAATGCAATTCTATTGGTCTTCAGGGGGACATGATGATAACAAAAGACATAGAATTAAAAGACAAATTCAAAGTATATTTCTAAATCATTGAGGAAGTGAGTGGCATGCAGAAGAAGTGAATGTATGTATGTGCATGAACATACATGTGTGTGCTCTGAATAAAATCAAATACAACCAGTCTCATCTAAAGATCTAATTACATCTTATCTGCAATTTGTCAATCAAGACTGAATCTCACCTAAACATTTAGAGACGCTCCTCTCTGGACATGGTAGAATTTTTGTTTGTTTGTTTGTTTGTTTGTTTTTTGGGTTTTTTTTTTGAGACAGGGTCTCACTTTGTGGTTCAGGCTGGCCCTGAGCTCAGCCTCAAACTCACATCACAGCAATCCTCCTGCCTCTGCCTCCCGAGTGCTGGGATTACAGACGTGAGCCACCACGCCCGGCACTGTGGTATGTGGTACTGGTTGCTGCTGGTGTGAGTCTCCA
Organism: Petromus typicus; assembly: GCA_004026965.1. Lineage (NCBI taxonomy): Eukaryota > Metazoa > Chordata > Mammalia > Rodentia > Petromuridae > Petromus > Petromus typicus. Next base: position 8,135 of record PVIR01005546.1, read on the forward strand.
CACCCAGTATTGTTATGTGGTTACTGGGGATCGAACTCTGGTCCTTGCACTTGCAAGACAGGCGCTGTAACCACTGAGCTATATCCCCGGCCCCACATGGTAGAATTTTTAAAGCTTCTTGAGCAGGAACAAGGAAACAAGATAGTAAAAACTGTTGGTCAGTTCACATCAAGTTACTTTAAATGACTTTGCTGCCCAGGATGGAGGCAGAGGGGAACCCTTATTGTGGTGGAAGTTGAGTATCCTCTCACAATGTCTCAGCAGGTCCAGTAAACTACTTAGAGTCATGGGGGTGATAGGAACCTTCAGGGTGAAGGAGTGTCATCTTGCTCCATTAGGTCTGTTGGAGCCTAACCCAGGAGGTACTTAAAATCGTGCTCCTAAATTGTCTCAGAGTATGTATAATGCATGGTGTTCTACTTCACAACAGATTACCTATGAAGTTTTGAAGACACTGTGGGCCAGAAGCTTTGATTGTAGCAAGGGTTGACAAGATAAAGAACTGGAGTAGTGTGGCTTTAAAAACTATCTTTATTGGAGCAACATTTGAAGAACATAGGCATAAACAGATAATCTTAATAACAATGGCTATTAATTACTGAACACCTGTTTCTGTAGGTGTCCTGAATACCTGAGGATTACTAATGCCATTAATTTTTATAATCACACTGAGAAGGACTATTACTCCCAGGTCACTCATAATGAAATTGAAATTCAGAAAGATTAGTCATTCCTTCAAAGCTTCACAGTAAGTGATGGAGTCAAATGCTGAATCAATGTTTATTTGGGTTTTTGAATATAGTGTCCTCCCAACATCAAATGATTTATCAATTACAAAGCAGTCATATTATCACTATAAAAAGAGGATGGCACAAATCTCTTGTGCTACACATAAATCTCATAATGGAAACCATCATTCTGGTTTATAAATCACTTACCACGTGTCAGGTCGTGAAAGAGTTGAGTGGCCAGGCTACACGTCCTGTGATAACAAAGCAGAATGACCTATTTGAGAGATATCACCTACAGTAACTTCTCCCATCCTTCGAGGTGTGCATGCCAGCTCTCCTCAGAAGGAGCGGCAGACATCGCAGGATAATTTGGTTCACATTTCTTACCAAGTCCCGTTTCATGAATAATGCTTCCATCAAATTAGAAACAATAAATACAGCCAATTTTTTAAAAGTACTTGTAAAACCATGATTAACATTATAAGAACTATGAAGATAATATTATTCAAGTTGTGGGGGAGAATGTCTTTCCTTCTACCTTTTACGAGGTTTAAAAATTTGAGTTTATGGAACAACTGGCAAAATCCTTGAGCTTATGAAATAAACTGACAGCAAGCCAGTTGACAAGGAGGAAGGATGGTTATTACATGCACTCCAGGAAAACATGGCGAACACCCCAAACCTAAGGAGACTTGGGGTTTTAGGTTTTATATACCTTCTTCACTAGGAAGAGGTGAAGGAGGTGACACACTTAGGAAGCACTAACTGGGGTTGGAGGAGGTGAAAGGGCCATTGGAAAATGAGATGACAGTTTACTACAAAATTTGTAGTATGCTGTTGACTTCTTGTTTTACCCTCCTCAGACGAGTTCATCTTCACTGTTTGACAAAATCTTCAGGCCAGGGATTACTGACAATTGAGTAAATTGGGGAGGTTCTGACTCTCAGAAGATAAGGAAAACTGAAAGAAAATCTTTTTCTGCATCCATGTAGCCTAATTGTTCTCTGTTCAAAATAACCAGCACCATGATATGAGAATATTTCCTGAAATGCCTCAATTGAAAAATCAGATATTTTTCATGATGTCAAACATCTTCGTATATATACATATATATGTGTTTGAATACTCATGTATGTATTTATTTCACATCATCAGTAGTTCTGCCATAACCATCCAAATTTTGATGGAGGTAAAGCACCAACCCTAAACAGTTCACCACAAGTAATCTGCTATTTCCTGATAAATGAACCTTTCACTCAGTTGACAAACAAAACATAAATAATGCACCAGAAATGAGTTTTAACAATGTTGTTCCAGCTCTTTTCCCTGCTGCTTGACTGTGCTCTTCCTAGAACTGTTTTATTTTCTGTAAGGGATGCAAATGCACGTCCAGAACTTGTCCAGCCTGATTCCTACCCAGACACATCATCTTCCTTATCTTTTCTGTGGCACCTCATCACCTTCCTGTTACTGTCCCTCTGTTGGCTTCTCTCTCCTGACTGAAGGTCTTAACCAGGGATCCTCGTCATCCTTGCAGGTTCAGCGACTGAAAAGTAGGCAGTCAGTAAGTGTTGGAAAGAATGAATTAGGTTTCTATGATACTTCTTGCCGTCCATTTGTAAGGTAATCTCTGGAGAACAAAGCAATCCTGTGTCACATTAAACTGTGTAACTTGGAAAATAGAGGAAATCAAGAAGGGAAAAAGAATGAGTATGAGTTTGGGCATAAAGCTTCCTTGAGGAAGTTGTTGACTGCAGACAAGTGAAGACAGGGAACTTGATGGGAAAGAGTTACTACGAGCAGTGAGAAGGGGTGGGCAGAGGGAGTAAGACCTAAGAAATGACCCACGGACTATATTCAAGGCTAACTGTAGAAGCAGGAGGAAGGAGCATGGTCAAAACTGACTCTACTCTTAAACATTCAAAAATCAGAAAAAACTCAAGATACAATATTCTACAAAAATACTTCATAATTTTGTATATTTAGATATTTCCTGTGTCATCTGCTTCTTATGGATAATAGTAAATGAAGTGATGAAACTTGAAGTTTCTCTTTATGAAAGTCATTCTGAGATGAAATGGTCTATAGAGACAATCTTCAAAATATAAGTGCTAAATGAGCAAAATCATTATTAAGGTGAGAAGGATATCGGCAAAAATGTTTTTCATTCACCGTAACTGTGAATAAGTTACGTGATAGCAGCATAGTTTTAATAAGATAAACTTCGTGTTAGATGATATGTGGCAACTTATAAACTAAAAATGTGCTAATCACAAATAAGTTGAGATAAACATTGCTATGATTATAAGTTTGATATATTAAATGTATAATGTATTAAATTTGTCTTTCAGTATTTTCAGTATTAGCATGTAAAGCCAAACAAGAACCTCTATAATGTGAACCTTTAGTAAGAGAAAGGAGCTGTGGGGGAAAAGTTAGTGACATCAGAGAAAGCGTCACTGTACCTAAGTGACACTTTTTATTAATATAACCTTAATAAAATAGGTATGTCCACAGCTTACAATCATGAAAGTACAAAAGGGTGAGAAATATATGATACAGATAAGTACCCCTAGTGTCAATATTACCCAGGTCAGTTTCCTCATATATCTCCCATCACCCTCTCTCATGTACTTTTCCTTTAGAATGTGAATTGAAATTCAAAGAAGAGAAATGATTTGCTTAAACGTATAGCATGACAGTGTGCCATCTGAAGACTCTGTGTATATGGAAATTAGACTGTGTTTGCTAAGGAAGAGCCAGAAACAGGCTCCAATGTAAATTCCTTAATTTAAATTATTCTCTGCTTTTTGTACCATGCACAGACTTTGAGCATCAGATTGAAATAAACAAGAGAAAGGAAACTATGCCATGTTGGTTTTTATGGTCATTACTGAGCCTTTGAGGTTCATAAAATGGCTCCTTTGTAATGAGAGATTCTTAAAATTCTTATAATTTTCTAGATACTCTGGTCAAATAGTACATTCTGCAGGTCGGAGTTTAGTATATAGCCCGCAGGATGAATTGGAATTTATTTGTGAAGGTTTCCAGGGTCTGCGGCTGCCGCTGCCATTTCTTTCAGCTCTATAACTTGTGTTAATTATCCTTAGTCTGTGAACAAACTCATTGGTTGCAAGGCTAAATTAGTATTCGAAAAGATCTGTGATTCTCAGTTATTAATATTGAGTGTTAACACCCAGGACAGGGTAGTAGACGTCACGCCCCCGTGAGCCCTTCTCACTGGCTTTCGTCCACATTGGTCCATGTTCATCTGCCCCGCCAGGGTTTAGGTACCGACCTCAGAAGCTCTGTGCGCTGTGGTAGTTCTGGCGTCATTCTCACTGTATCATAAATAGGGAAACTGAGGCTCAGCCTACTTAACAAACTTCCCGTCAGCTAACAAGCAGCAGGGCACTGCGGGCTGCTTGAGCGGACGCCTTCCCACCATTGCTCACCACTGATCCCTGCAGAGAAACGCCATGTTGTGGAGTAGGGGAGTGTTGTGCACCCAGCTGAGTTGTGTGCTCATTGATTTTCCATTTCAGAGTAATCTCACCTTTTTAATTGAAAATAATAAGCACTATTTGCAAAGCTCTGTGTCATTTTGCTCCCGGGATGTTAGCCTGTGTTCCCTGTCTTGGTGTGTCACTTAAGGAAACCATCACTATAGAGTTTCACAAAGAAAAGGGTCTATATATTTTTGCTTCTCCTGAACTTTGTCATAAGAGGCATATTTATTTTAGCAGAAATAGATAAGCTCCTAAGAAGATGACAATATGTCTGTTACACAGCTCAAGACTGGCTATATGATTTGTTTGAGTTATCTCCAATATGTTTCAAAAGGCAGGCACTTGGCAAGTTTAATGTCATCCATCTGATGTAATTGAATTTAAGGTTGGAAGAATAACACTTTATTTCATTCTTGAAACATTATGAACACAACTGCCGTTATATCCACAATAAATGCTGCTTAATGAATGCGCCCTGTCTGCATCGTATAATAGAGAGGTTTTGTTTTTAGCAAAACAGGCTTGACTAAATAATATGTGGAATTCATTTTAGCCTCAGTTTTTGAAATTTTTTCAAATAAGTTATTTAATAACAGAGGAGAAAAAGAATCAGTTATCCCACCTCCTGAACATAAGTAAATGGATATATTTAGGTATCTTTTTATAGAATTGAAATATCAGTAACGAATATATATTTTATATTGTGATTTTTCTTAACTTCATGCCACATTTATACAGTATGGCTATTTTAAAATAAGTTCTCAGAAGGAAAATCTCTACAGTAAAAAGAAGGTAACATGGGCTTTTTCACAAGCATCAATTATTAATATTTTCTTCCTAATTCACTGGTATAATATGTGTTCACTAGTAATATTTTCTTTTCCTTTTAACTATTAAAACAAGCTCTTTATTAATTTAATCCTTTCCTTGAGGCAAAAATGAAATCCTAGTGACTTTAATTTAAACATTTACGGTCCCTGCTGCATTTTTTTCTAAAATTGCATACAAGTTTTATTCTGGTTGTATATACTCACACAAGGCTATAATAATATAGGTGCAGATAACAATTTGTTAATATTATGGAAGCTATGATGATATCCTTTTGATCCATTACCCAAGAACATGCCTTCCAGGTTGGCAGTGCCACTCAGCAGTGAGTCCCCTCTGGTAAGGTGAGGCTCCAGCTTCATCCGTAGCGATGGAAGTAATAAGCAAAAAAGCCAGAAGGATGAGCCTTTATTCCCAGCCTCCTTCCACAGAGAAATGCTAAACTTAGTTGTATATAGGACACATTGGTTATGAGATAACCCACATTGCTGATAAACTAAGTGCACTTTAGAGCACATGTACTCTGTCTGCAAAGAAGACATCCAGCGTGGTGTAATTTTAAAGACAACAGAACTTGCTGGTCGGCACTTTTCCAGCAATAAAAAGGAGTAATGTCCCTTTCTCTACAATTAGACCCCGATATAATGGAGACTGCCAATCACACTCTGATCATTTTTTGGCACTGAGACTCACACTGAGGTACTTGTACTAAGGTATTTGGAGAATGGATGAGAGTGGACCAGTCCAACTCACAAGTCCAACCTTGTGAGTGCATGAAATAATGCACGTCCTATCGATACATATTTATTGAATGAGCAAATGAGTATACTTAGGCAAAATCTAGTCCTATGTTTGTTTGAAACAAAATTATTCCTTCAGTATGCTGTGTATGTAACTTTATGAGTTTCAATATGTATTCACTTGGAAGCTCTCTATTACTTAGCTCTCTTGAAACTCTCTGGCCTATTTTTCTTCCTACTATTCCTTGGGAAGAGAACCCACAATCACTGATTGGGACAGCCTCAAAAACGAGTATCTCCAGCTTTGCTAAAAATTCTTTTCTAAGGCATTAGTTTTTAATACATGATTCCCAAGAGTAATTTCAGTATTAATATCTTTGTAAGTTGAAAGATATTAGACACTGTTCGAATTAATAGTTCCAATTTAAATATATATTTTTTTCTTACTAAGATTCTTTAGTTAATTACAGTACAAAGAAAAAACAACAGGAATATCAGTGGGAATTTTTCAGATGTCAAGCACTAAAACAAGTTAAAGAATGCCTCTGTCTCTATAATAAACATGATATACCAGTTTTCAATAGCTTCTAATACTGATTTTATTTTACATATCTTTCTGCATTTGCATCTACCAATTATTATTTTATCTTTTTTTCTCAAATTACGGCACCTGCATGCAACTTCACATCTGAACACAGTGCAGTAACATGAGAAATATTTGCCACTTCCCATTGTCCTTATTGATAGCGTACAGTGTTTGCTACCTTGGATTGGTATCAGCCTTTGATGCCAGTTTAGTGATACAGATAGAATTGGTACATGTTGATATGTGGTATTTTCCCCCATGAATGTACTTATTTCAATCTGGTTGTAAGACATTTTCATTTTCTTCCCCGTACATCGCTGGAAACATTTAATACTTTGTCATTTGCACCTGGTACTCTCGTCACAGATGACAGTTTAGGAAAACTGAATTTTCCCAATGAGACATATCCAAGCAGAGGGTAGTTTTAATTTTGCCAAATTGAGCTACATTACATTAGATTGTTTCACTTCTATGTAAGGCATCTGGGACACTTTGCCGAGGTCTGGCAAGTCATGCTGTTGTTAAATGGTTGCCTCATTATAGGTAACATGCAGTCTGGGGCATAACTGTGTATATCATCTAATTATCTAGAATTTCACTGAACTAAGTCTAAGATATAATGACAGAGACATCACCTTCTGAAATGGTGATCTTCTGACTTACAATTATCTGAAGATTTGGGGAAACATTAGCATTTTGGACACCTTCTCAATATTCTGAGATTATTTAGATTTTTAACCAGGGTTGAGATTTCAGATAATTTTATATTTGCAAATTATGTGATCTTTTGTATAGAAATTATGAGGTAGAAAATAAAGTTGACATGTCAGGTTTTTGTTCATCCATATCATCATCTTAATGTTCTGCTACTGTTGACCAGACAAATGAGGAACATATTCCCAAAGCAGACATTCATCAATATAACCATAGAGTCTACCATTCTGAAGTGTTGGTATAGGATGCATGTCAGAACGTGCAAAATCATCTCTGGGTATATCTTACAGTGAGGGAGGAGACACATATTCTGCTGTGCATCCTGGACTCTGAGCCTCGATATGTAAATCTTTTAACCTTTATCCTTTCTGATTCAGTCTGTTCTTGGTTGACCTTTAAGAAGAGATCAATACCATCTTGAATAGGGTAATATTGTTTCTGGAAATGCAGTTTTTCCATAGAAGTGAGTTTGATTTTCTCTTCCTGTCTTACCAGCTTTCTGGTCATGCGATGCTTTCCTTATATAACAGTGCTCCAGTAGTGCCATCCCTGAACCCCTTCATCTTGACCTCCACAAAACGGAGCCAAAGAAACTGTTGCTGCTTATAATTTAGCCCATCTAGGATACACTGTTATATCAGCACAAAATGGACAAAGACAACATCCTTTCCATGACCTTGGATTCGCTCCTAGGACACACATTGCAGCCACTGTCACCCCATGCTGGGATAATAAGACATCACATAGAAACCCCTATGTGGGTACAGTAGTGAACAAGATTGTTCAGATATAACCACTGGCTTCGTATCTCCAGGATCCTTAGAGATAATATGAGTCTAAATAGCATGAAGTGGGGCTCTGTGCTTCTATCTAGAAAATCACAACCAAGAACATGCCCTTGTTCTTCTACACTCACCAGAAAGTAAGTTTATACAGCAGAATCATTCAGGTGTGACTTTAGTAGTGACAGTTGCAAAGCTGAAAGATAAATTTCTATGTGGTTTTTTATTATCCTGTTTTCTATGTCTATGACAAAATATCTAAGCAGATAATATATAAAGAAAAAACATTAACTGAACTTCTTTGGAAGGTTCAGGCACGGTTCTGGTACTAGCTCAGCTCTGGCAAGAACATGACAGGAGATAGTGAACGTGCAGTTAGGTCCTAGGGCATGATGGCGAGGCAGAGAGATCAGGAGGCACAGTCTTGCTCTTCTCACACAGCCCTTTTCCCAGAAATAGCCAGAGTCCTGTGAGAACTGAGGGAACTCCTTCTGATGACATCCAAGCTTCCCATAGGCCCCTCAGAAGGTCCTACTTCTCAACACTGCTACTGTGGGAACAAGCTTCCAGCACATGACCCCTCGGGGGATGTTCTGATAGACACAAGATCTAGTCAACCGTGTTCAAAGCCATACTGAATTATCATTTATTGTCTTATAGAAAATATTATAAAAATCATCATAATATTAAGATCTCAAGGCATAGGGAATCAAAATAAAAGAAACACTATTATAAATTAGTATTCTTTTAGTCATATTTAAATTGTTTTTAGATTCAAATTTTTGTTTTTCTGAATTTGTGCAGCTTTAAACAATGTGATTTTCTGTCATTCCAAATAAATATGCATCTCGCTGGTCATGGTTGCACACACCTGTAATCCCAGTACTTGGAAGGCTGAGGAAGGAAGATCGATACATGTTTGAGGCTAGGCTAGACTACATAGTGAGTTGAAGACCAGCCTGAACTCCTAGACAAGACCCTGTCTCAATAAACAAACATAAAAAAAATCACAATAAATAGGCATCTGCCTATCAAAAATAATAAGCAAACAATATATAAATGAAACATGGCCTTATATAGGGAGATTGATATAGTATATTTTTATTCTCCTTAGTGGAAAGTTTTACTTCTATTTTATTCTATACAAATTTTGTGTTGCTCTTCTGCATATGAGAACTAAAATATTGGCTTTTACTTCCTGGATGATGTAACTGTCTGCAAGTTCATTCCTAGGTGTCTCCATCTGTAAAATGTGCTCATTAAATTTTTTCATCATGACAGTGTGTTTGAAGAGGCTGGAGTAGTACCTGAGTAAAAATAAACAAATGGGTGTTGAAAAAAGTCTAGGTTGAATTTGCTAGCTAATAAGAAGAAAAATCCTGAAAGAGCAAGGGAACATTCTGAGACACTGAAGTGGTTTAGAAGAATAGTACAGGAAAACCAAATTCAGTGTGTGTATAGGCTGGTGTTGAAATATGCAGATGGCATCTAAATAGAGATTGCTCCTAGAAATGTGGACTGCAAATGTGGAACTCAGCAGGGAATTATACTACATGACTTTTTTCCCCAACAGTATAGGAAAAGGAGTTATGACTATGAATAAAAATAAAATAATAATGAGAGAAGCTCCAGAGTAAGAATTTGAGGATAGATGTCAAATAATACTGTTTCATCTTACCTTTAAATATTTTGTAAAATATATATATTTATTAAATACCCTATATGATTTCAAATTTATAATGAGCAATCAGTAGGTTTTATTTTTACTGTTATTTAGTTAAACAATTTAATAAATATAACAAAAGTCTAGTCTTTATCATTGCTTGAAGAAAGGTTTTTAAATTCTAATGCAGTAATATTATATATTATGTACTTATATTTGCTTGTTTATGAAAGTTATTGTATAAAGATTTTTCAAGTTAAATAATATGAGTAACTTCTCTATGTAAGAGTATATTTATGGAACACATTATTAGAATGGCATTGATGCTTTTAACTTTCTTATTGTAATCATTTAAAATATTTCAGTTGAACATTTTAATTCATTTGTACAAAATTTAAAAATTATCAAATATGCAAATTCAACATGATTAGTTTCTATCATCAAATATGTATTTTAATTTATAGGAGCCAATCTATCATTTTTGGTTTACTTGTTTTTTGTTACTCCTTTAAAAAAATATTGTTTAAAAAAGAGCCTATCATGTAAATTTTGAATCAAAATATAGCCCATGTAAGTATATAATGTAGCATATGAATTTCTCAGATAAGCCCATCATGTGCTTCAAAGGCCCAGCTCATCAAGCATGTGTATGGACAGAGATTTAACTCAGTAGAGTAGATCTGAGTCAGTCAACAAATGTGAGACAATTTTCCATTCAGTTGCAGATTTATTTGCTGGCTCTGAAACAGCTAAAGAGTAAACATGGGACTGCCTGGCCCCAGGCCCTATGTCCTGCGGCTGGAGAGTGTGCTTTCTCAGCCTGCTGTGCAGGTCATTTCTGTGCTCACCGGCCAATGCTCACCGGTCATTTCTATGCTTTTCCGGCGGGACCAGAAAGAGAGATGACATCTTTGGAGGGTGGCCCCACACACTGGTCCTGGAGTATTCACATGGATAAGGACCGAGAGGAGGAAGCATCCATCTGCACATCCCCTACCATGGAAGAAAGTCTGTTGAAAAGGTGAACCTCTGCATTATTTTATGCTTTGGTTGGACTTTGAGGAGTCTCTCTTTGCAAAGCATAAGTCAGTAGAATAGAACACAGACTGGCTGTCTCTCATTTCCCAAAAGGATGGAAGTTCATGCACGTGCTTTAGAACTAAGAAAGAAAACAGTCCCAAGAGGGACATACACACCAAGACCGAGGCCCGCGTTGTCTTCTTATCCTCTCATCTTATAGTTACCAACCAATAATCTAATCTCTGGCTTTCCTGGTTAGATTGAAGTTAGTTATAAATTGATATAATAATGCAAGAATTGCAAAATGTAATCAAAATGATAGCATATCTTATATGCTAGAGGCAATATAATGTATAATGTCACATTTCTCAAGACCTCCTTTGATCCCCACTGCTAGACTTCTTTGGAACTTATTATTGTGTTAAATGTGGTGTTGAAATGAAAATATCACTTATTTATGAGATAAGAAGTATCCTTTATTTTGTTAGAAATTAAAAAAAATTAAATTAGTTACATTACTATCTAATATTAAATGTAGGTGAATGGAGAAGAATATAGATAGACATATTATCTTAAATTAGAATAAGAAAAGACAAAATAATTAGTTTGTACTGAAAGAGAAGTTGACCCTGTGACATCCATTTCATTGTGGGAAATCTGTAATCTTCCCTCCAGAGAAACTAACGGGGAGCGTTACTTCTTAGGAAGTGCAGTGTGCTCCAATCCTTGAAGAACTTTCCAACATCTACTTATCCGAGGATGTGCAGCCTGGAGCGCTTCACACTTCTCTAGCCTCTTGACTGCATCCTGGTGAACTGAAGTAGACAGCACTGAACTTCAGCAACCCAGGAGTAAAGTTTCCTGAGCATCAAGATATAATTTCAAAGTCAATACTCAAACGGTTTCATAGTTTGTATTTTATGCCTTCACTGACCATACTAGGTCTGTATTAGTTTAAAGCAGATCAGCAAAGGAGCAGCTTTGTGCTGCAGACAGAAACACAGCCATCCGTGGAAGGTGTGATAGCGCCCACTTTGCTTTTTCTTCATAGTCATGACCCTGTCTGTGACTCACTGTGAATTTTTCCGGCAGTTGTGACATTGCTTGTCAAAGAGTCCATTTTTTCTCAGGCTGATAAAAATGACACCTCGGTTCATATGAAGGTAGAAAAGAATTTTCAGTTCCTTAAAATTCTAAAAATGGCAAATAGGGAGAAATGTGCTACTGTGTAATCGTTACCTAACATAGCGGGTTACCTGGGATTTCTTCCTCCTCCGCGACGCCCGGCTCTGACATGTCCTTAAGCTTTGCCTGTGTCCTAGAGCCATTGAATCAGCACCCAGAGTAAGTTGTCACCAAGTTGTGCTCTGTCCTCTCTGCCAGGTCCGTCAGTCTCACGGCTGTGTAACTAGTGGAGAAACGAGAGAGACGCACATCTTCTCACAAATAAACTCCATTATGAAATATAGGTTTGTGAGTTAGCAAAAAAAGCACAAAGTCAGGAATATGTTGGAGGATCAGTGGAGAACAGACATTCATATCAGTACTTAATGTAGAGGGCGATAGTTTGCAAATAGTCTCTGACATTGTCTGGTGCTGGATTCACTTTGTGGTAGGAACAGAAGTTGCCATCAGCTTTCTCTCTCTCCTGAGCTCTGGCTGCATTTTACAGGCTAGACTGAGTTTTATCACATTATAAACTACGATGAAGCTGTATTATCCCAATTGTGAAGGTTATCTGAGGAGTCTTGGAGAAAATTTCGTGTTGGGTAATACAGTATCTGTGGAATGTGAGATTTCAGTATTTTGAAAGGCTTGGATAAGTCTACAGAGTGCTGAAAACATAAAAGAATATATTTTGTAATGTTAACTTTAAGTTTTGAGAGACTTAACTGGGTTATGGACTCAGTTTCATTGGGTAAATTTTTCTGATAATAATTATTGAACAAAGTGATTAGTAAAGTTGTCTTTATTGACAGAGAGAGACAGCTTACACTTTATTACATCACATCCATATTGCTAAGACATCTGAAAGATTTATTTCCAAACACATTGCAGCAAGTGGCTTGACTAGATTCCCCACTAAAGACATTTTAAAAAGTAGGTATGAGAAAGTATTTTATCTTCCAATTAAAAAGATGTGTGATAGGTTCTTCATAATACATTATTAAAGCTCTGATCATGTAAAAAATATTTTGATATTGAAAACAGAAAAATGACCCATTAAGACTAAATCAAACTACTCAATTTAAAAACATCCTGAAATAGTAAAGGAAAAATGATAAAAAAACTCAGAATATGAGTGCATGTTAATCAGGCTTAGTATCTGAATAGCAAGATAAGTCTTCACTGACTGTGTAGTCTCTGTCACTGGAAAGCTGATGGACTGGGTTCTGCAAGCAGCTGTAGACAGTATTTAAATGAATGGATAGTTCTTGTTTTGTTAAACATTATGCACAAAAGCAGACTGTTACAACATTTGGCTCAAGGTATATAGTTTCCTCGTAATGTCTGGCACATGCTAAAGTCTTAAAATATTTGCTGAATGAGACACTTAGAGGATTAATATCAAGAATATGTAAAATGTGAACATAAGTTACCTGAAAAGGTATATCTCCTTTCTGACTCTAAAACAGGTGCCCATTGTACTCTCTACTTGTGTCTGGTATACTGGATTTTGAGCCCATAAGAAGATAAAAGATCATCATATTTGTTGAATTTGAAGTGTGAGGATATTAGAGTTTTTATAACATTGAGTGAGATCTAGATATGAAATGATGTTATGTACTTGAGAGTATTTTCTCAAATGGAGCCACTTTGAAGCCACTACATAAAATACTGAATACTGTCACAATACTGTCAATCTTATTATTTCTGAGTAGTATTGATCACAGATATGAAAGTGAAGGAAAATAACTTTGTTTACTAGAACAGGACCCTGCAGTTTTTATGTTTTTGCATCATACTGCAAGGTGACTTGTTCACTTCAAAATACAGAATTTGTGCATTATCATATACTTATCATAAAAGCTTAAAGCATCGGCCCTCTTACAATCTGTTTATTGAACTTGACATAGAATTATTTTTATATGACATTATTTTTGTGTGGTCAATGGAATTTGTCATCAGAAAAGTGAATTTTGACATTTCAGCCAAAGCAAGGCATAAACTAACACATGGTCAATTGGGCACTTGTGGCATTGCTTTAGTCATCCCTGGAACCCACCAAAGATGGCACAGTTTGGAGCCTCTAAAAGATTTGCAGTTTTATATCTCAGACATACAAACTATAAAATACACAAAATAATATTCAGAATAATACATCGCATGTGCCAGACTTGAAGATCTTGGTTACTTAGTATCATATATACAGAATTAGCTTTGATTTCTCAAGTAGTTGTACAAAAAGAATTTTTCATCCTTAGACATGAGTATGTTAAATTGGCCAACTTCTTTTCTTGATAAATTCTTTGGAGAACTTTTATTTTGACATATTTATATGTAATTAAAACAAATATTATGAAATAATAATATAGTGGATTTGTCTTAATGTAGGTTCAGTCCTCTATAGTGGAATGTCTGTTCCTTTTGAAACTGTTTCCTGTGTCTGTAACATTCTTTTCATTCAACTTCATTGATTATTTATATTTTCCTAGCTTCTGTTAGAGTTTCTATGCATTTTATTATCCTTTCATTTATGATATTAATTGATTGTTTTGTTTCATATATATCATATCATATATTTGAGTTTAAGGCAAGGAGTGCTAGCCAGTGCTATGGAGGCACAGGGTACAGATGCTTTTTTTTTTTTTTTTTTTTTGAGACAGGGTCTCACTTTGTGGTTCAGGCTGGCCCTGAGCTCAGCCTTTAACTCACATCACAGCAATCCTCCTGCCTCTGCCTCTTGAGTGCTGGGATTACAGGCGTGAGCCACCACACCTGGCACTGTGGTCTGTGGTACTGGTTGCTGCTGGGCATGAGTCTCCACACTCAGTATGGTATGTGGTTACCGGGGATCGAACACTGGTTCTTGCACTTGCAAAACAGGCGCCAGAACCACTGAGCTAACTCCCCGGCCTGTGGGTACAGATGCTATTGGAGACCACGGCCCTTTGGTAGAGATAGGACATAGACCTTTACTACTTACCCTCTCCGAAGTCTCCTTCTAGACTTTGACCTTGCTTCTCATTACTGTGTTTTTCTTCTTTCCTTTAGTAAATACAGAATATTTATGACTTCATGTTTTATTTCCCACTCTCATTTTTTCCTTCTTGACTTATGTCTTTCTTTTGTTTTGTTAAAATTCATCTTTAAGCCTATCTCTCTGTTGATGATACACATAACTTAATTAGACTTTCCTTTTTCAGTACAAAGGGTTGATCCCAGGCCATTCTTCCTGAGCTATACCCTTTAGCAAGTAGGGAAAATACTTTCAGAAAATGTTTCAGATAATTAAGTGAATAACAAGAGGAAGTGCAAAGCAAGTCTGCAGACACCAATTTCAACCCCCAGATTCAGTCCCTAGTTAGGAACACAGAACCAGGGTTGCAGGCTCTCAGCAAAGATGACAACCTTGGCCTGTTTCCCGTTGATCACTGTATTAAATGGAGTGATGGAGTATTGCCTGAAGTATGTGGAGTCTGTGTAGTTCTCAAATAGTGACGTTTACACTTGGTTCAGCGTGGCCATAAGAGTTTGTTATTAACTGGCACTATGGAATTTTTAATAGCCAAACAGCCAGTTCTAGACAGCTAGATTGTCTTTTGTCTTTTGAATGTTGTTGACTGGTGAGTACTGTAATGTGTGTGGATTTTTTGTTTTTGTTTTTGTTTTTTTTGAGGTAAGGTCTCACTATACAATTCAGGGTGGGCTTTAATTCATTATGCAACTGGGACTAGCCTGAAACTTGCAGTGATCCTCCTGCCTCAGGCTCCCAAGTACTGGGATTATAGGCATGTGCAACCACACTGCTCACAAGAACACTGTAAATCATAAAACTGGCTATGTTTCCTTTAAAATTTTGATCTCTACTTTAAACATGCAGCGAATCATATATAACTCTATGGCATGTTTTTCTGTGCACTAATATTCTCTCTTTTTAATTTTCACCACTACCACTTCTTTTCTCCAAAATGCACAAATATTTATTTTATCTTTTAGCATATGTGTAAAGTTCAAACATTCTACTTTGTGAAAGATAGTGTCTGTCATAATCAACCAACAAACTGATCACCGTAGTTCAAATAGGGAAAGTTTAATATGAAAAGTTACTGAATATCTCTGTAAATTTATAAACTTCAATATCCAGTACCTACCAGACTTGAAAGAGAATAAAAATAGCAGAGTTAGGAGGGGTCTCTACTCCTAGGCCTGAGATAAAGCAACTTCGTAAGAGTCTTCCATCCCCAATATGAGATCTTTACTCTGCTGGCAGAGAAGTCACTGTAGTGGTACAGAGGCAGAGTCTGCCGGAAATCTGTCCTCTGGCACCGGAAGTTCAGCCCGCACCGGGCAGGGAATTGTGTGGAACAGGCTGTGCCTGCATAGAGGTGCTCTTGCTCAAGCCTGTGGAATCACCTTCCCGGGCAGGTTTCTAGCCCTTGACTGCTCCTGGCAGTCAGGTACTGCAGGGTCAGGCAGTGGGGCCAGAGGCTTCCCTGGAACCTGGAAACTAGTTCCCCATGTGCTTTAGAACCAGGACAAAGATCCCTTCCCCTAGGGAATGTCTACAGAGTGACATCATTGTTACTTCGCAAAGAAACAATGCCTAAGGCTTGAGCTCTGTTTTTGTAGAACCAGAAATAAAAGAAAAATCTGAAAAGAACAAGAATTGATAGAAAATTCTACCTTAAGCACTAACTGACTATGCTTTGTTTCAATTTAACAACATATGATTTGTCCCATAGTCTTACAGAGAGTGTATACAAATAAGAAACTGCTAATCTTCTTGGAGAGAAATTTATGGACAGGTTCAGAACTCTCATAGGATCCTGTAGATATGGTCAGTTGCCCAAAGCCCAATTGTTTGAGGCACACGACGAGCAACTTCTAAGACCACACACCAGTTTTGCTGTGGTTTAGGATGCTTTGGGGGAGGAGCCAGAGGTAAAGTGTAAAGCAAAGAAGTGCATGACTTGGAGCTAAATAGCATCAGCTCCACTACCACTGTCACCACCACCAAAAGCACACAGAATCCTGGTAACGCTGGCCTGCCTCTGCAGGTATCTTATCTCTTATTGGTGCACTGGCTTCTTTTCTACACAGTTAGCTCTTGTTGAGATACAACAGAGAATGAATGCTTCTTTCTATGTGAGAGTACCTTCCAGAGATAGTCATCTTTTAAACATACTCTTCATTTCCAAGAGTTTAAAAACAGTAAAGATTGGAGGGAAAAAAACGGCAGTCATCAAACCAAAGCCATACTGTTATAATTAATTTTACTAATTAGTACAGGTACAAGAAAAGCAGAAAAGGGCCAGGGAGTTAGCTCAGTGGTTCCAGCACCTGTCTTGCAAGCGCAAGGGCCCAGGTTCGATTCCCTGGTAACCACATACCATACTGGGCGTGGAAACTCACGCCCTGCAGCAACCAGTACCACATACCAGAGTGCCGGGCATGGTGGCTCACGCCTGTAATCCCAGCACTCAGGAGGCAGAGGCAGGAAGATTGCTGTGATGTGAGTTAGAGGCTGAGCTCAGGGCCAGCCTGAACCACAAAGCAAGACCCTGTCTCAAAAAACCTTAAAAAAAAAAAAAAAAAGAAAAAAGAAAGAAAGAAAGAAAGAAAAGCAGACAATTTATAAATGTGCAAGTGTAAACAAAGTCATAATTATCATCTGGACATTTAAACAACAGATCAGTTGTTTCCAATCAGTGATACTGATCCATTTCCCAGTATCACCTTGAGTTATTTGGTACTTTTAGATTGTATATCTGAAGAAACCCCTTTATAGCTAAGTGAGCCAGTGCCTATAAAGTTTATATGTCATTACATAAACTTTTCATTTATGAAAATGGAAGAACTGGGGAGTGAGCATGTTGGTTTAAACCAAAAGACCAAAAAATAAGCCTATGTATACTTGGAAAAATTCTGAGTAATAATGTATGTCTTATGTTTTATTCAACATTCCATAAAAGACAATCTCCACATTAGTACCACTTGTTGGTGAGATCAAACTCATGGGAATGGAATGTGGAAAACATATTTAACAGTGGAATACACGGGAAAGTCTAATAAACTATGGAATGAAACTTCACAGCCCTCTTATTTTGCATATAACAATAAACTCATTTATCTATGACACATCTTTGAGCATTGTGCCTACAATGACAAAAGAGGTGTTCAGATAAGCATAAACGATGATGTCTGAACCCACTGTTCTTGAGCTTTTATTCATTTTAGCTCAGCAGATGTGTGGTAAATCTGGATGTATTATAATCACATTTCAAAAACTTGAAGACACAGAATTAAAGAAGATATGGTCCAAACCCTCACTGTGATGTCAGGTGTGATTTTAATGAAGTATTTTAAGGGTGCATGGGAATATATTTGGGACCTTGAGAAAGAAGATAAGACTAAATGAGAAGTTACCTAAGTTACCTAAGGAGAGGAAGGGACAGATAGGGCTATCGGTGTTTGGTGGAACTTGGGCTCACAAGAATATTCAGGACACATGAAATAAGTTAACTAGTTTGGAAAGATGCTATAAGCAGGTGAGTACATCTTCATGCAGGATTTAGAAGATGAATTTTACTCAAAATAGTTGCTCTACTCAAATTTTCATGATATGAAACATTTCAAATATCTTCTTATAATTGTTCTATGTTCATAAAGATTTTCCACTATATGCTTAAGATCTTTGTTTATCTTGCTATTTTATTTTAGGAGACCATGTGCTATAGTTTTAAAAGATGATTTTTAAAATCCATGAAGCAATACTTGGTGTTTTTTCCTTCTTCACTCATAGTTTTTTTTTTTTTTTTCTCCTCCTTCTTTCCTTTCTCCAACATTCCTGCCCTAGTTCTCCTTTTCCCCATTTCACAATATCTATTATACTCTAGGGGTGAGCGGAAAAATGGAGTAAACACAAGAATCAAGATATGTCTTGTACAGGTATGGGACCCTAGTGATGATTGTCATCATGCTGTAAACTTAAAATGTACCAATACACTTAATTTTTTAAAAAATACTTGTGTGGGGCTGGGAATATAGCTCAGTGGTTCTGGCGCCTGTTTTGCAAGCACGAGGGCCCGGGTTCGATCCCCGGTAACCACATATGATACTGGGCGTGGAGACTCACACTCAGCAGCAGTCAGCACCACATACCACAGTGCCAGGGCTGGTGGCTCATACCTGTAATCCCAGCGTTTGGGAGGCAGAGGCAGGAGGATTGCTGTGATGTGAGTTTGAGGCTGAGCTCAGAGCCAGCCTGAACTACAATGCGAGACCCTGTCTCAACAAAAAAAAGCAAAAAAACAAAAAACAAAAACAAAACTTGTGTGCAAGACACTGGCCTGATTTTCCTGCTAATGTGTGATGGGGGAGGGGCTCAGCCTGTTTTTTTCACCTCTTCAGTTTCCATCCCTGTGATGCTTCCTTTCTCATCCCTCGTTCTGCATGTGGACTTCTTACACTTACTGCAGGATTCTTACCTTTTACTTTTCTTATAGGCTTGATACAGTGTTCCTGCTGCCTATTGGTTTCTAGATGGCCAATCAGAATCTAAATGAAAAGTTGGTTCTATTTTCATTCTTTGCAGGTCTGAGACTACTATTTTCCTTTAGCCTTACTATTGCTCACTCCATTACTAGAGACTCAAAACATTAAGAGTAGGAGTTTGGGAGCCTTACTACTTTCTGCTAAATCTATCTCTTTGGGGTGGAATAGAGAACCATTAAGCATAAATGCTATAGGAGTGCTTAAGGCCAAAAATGTTGGAAAATCTAATATCAAATCTTCATCATACCTGGTTTCCTAGACTGGAAATGCAGTTCAGCATTACCGCATTTGTCCAGTGTGTGTGAGGCTCTGAAACCAACTCCTGCTTCTGAATAGAGTCCAAATTCGTTCCCTACAACCATTTTTACATTTATATGTAGTACAGTCATGAGTACAACTCACCATGTTGTTTAAATTAGTTTTCTACTGGTCTTATTTAATCCCTAATTATCACAGAATAATGATTATTTTTCTTAGAAATATGTCATGTTTCCTAGTACTCTTATGTTCTGGTTCATAATCAGTTTGATGTCTGTTGGCTACCTTTAGATCTAGATATGGTAAATAGTTATACAGGAGCAATATATGTAAAAGTAAAAGGCAGTGTCTTTGGAGTCAGGCACATGTCAATACTTACTAGCTGTGATATTTGAAATACTTATCTACTTTTCGCCTCTCTTCCTCTGTTACATGTGAAAAATAACACATTCCTTCACTATTACAAATACAAAATTTTCTCATCCACTTATTTATTTAGGGAATGAGTTTACTAGTGTCTTTTCTCATAAGCATTAATACATTTAAAGCACTCATATTAATTTGATAATATGCCTCATCTTTCTTCTGTAGCAGTATTATTTTCCATTTGAACCATACAGTGTATTTGAGACAATGATTTGTGAATACATTTAAATGACTTGTTTAATTTTGTAGCACAGGTTACTGTTTCCTTTTATTTCCCCTCTTTTCCCTCCTTTCTTTTCCCCCTATTTCCCCATTGTTACCTCTAACCTCAAGCTCCTTGATGAAGGACCTCAGTATATATAGTACTGTCCTTGTTAAGGTTTTTTTGTTTGGTTTGGTTTTTTGGTTTTTTTTTTTTATGATTCAGTGTTGATTTTAATTTCTAGTATATTTGGTTTACTTAGAAAATGTTACTACAGTTATTTCATAAGACTAGTTACACCTAAAATAACATAATTATTAATTTTAAGAACTTGAAGTTATTTTTCAAAATTATCTTTAAATATATTGACCTTTCACCTATTGACAGTGCCATTTCAAATGTAAAATGATTTGCAGTGTAAAACAAGGAAGCATGACAATGAAGTAGCAAAAGCAGTGTGTCTGATTGGTTTTCACATTCCTCTTGTATTGCGTGGTGCTTTTCTATAGTATGATCATGAAAATTTCTGTCTTCCCAGATGAAAATGCAATGCGACATAAGAATAGCACCGCAACCTAGGAATAGCTTGGTGAGATCTGTTCCTGTGCATGAATAATATCAGCTTCTTAGTTTTCGTCTTTAAGAAACTCACATTTCCTCTTTTTGGTTATCATCTCTGAAGTGACAATAATGCTATTTCTGAGTGCTTCAAATGTAAGAATCCTGTGAAACAGTGTATCAAATATGATATTGTACATGGAAACTGCCATAAGAGTTTCTCAGTGTCGGGCTGCAGATCTCTACACAGACAAAGCTTCTTTGTGGCAGTCTAGATGCAGCAGGTGCTAGAAATTCACAGAGAGCTGAATTTTATTTTTTAAGAACACAGTTATTTTTTTATAAACTTTTAAATTGTTCCCTTATTCATGTCTATTGGGAAATTGTTTAAAAGTACCCCAAGTCTACTATATTTTTACTATCCTGAAGTGGTCGAATAAACATGAAATTTCAGAGGAGAGGCTGTTTTAGTTATCTCTGTGTTTGTAACAAATAAACCTAAGTCAACTGAATTAAGAAAGTCACACTGTGTCTCAGCGGACTGGCAGAACTGCTTCTGATGCACTGTGTCTTCTAAAACTGCAGTGAAGTCTTCTCAGGCTCTAACTGCAGAAAACCTGATTCCTGCTTCAGCCACGTGACCTTCAGAAGCATTTAGTTGGGCGCTGGGTTTTGGATTGAAGCCGCAGTTCTCCATTAGCTGTTGATGTCTTCTCCACACTGGCTGCTTCACAGAACCTTCGGACAAACAGCAGCCTGTGTCCCTAAGCGGGAATGTAGGAAGAACAGAATAATGTGAGCAAAAACCCAGAGTCAAATATAATGAAAGGGAAAAATAAAAGATGGACAGTAGGAAACAGGAGGCAGAGCTTTTGCAAAAGGGAAAGCAGAGCAAGAAAAAGAGGGAGTGGGGAGGGAGCATGGGAAAGGGATGAAAACAGATGTAAGAGGTGTGAAGTATGTGCATCGACTCCCCGCGAGGAGTGCTGTCACCACAAGCTGCAAACATTTACCAATGAAAATTCAGATTAAAAAATGGCTGGCTCACAGTATTCCACAGCCTGCTTTTAGACACGATTCTCCATCATCTTGGCTGTGTTCTTTCTTCTATTCCTAAAACACACTCATGAAAGCCTTTACATCTGCAAGAAAGAAGTGATAGATAACAGGTATAAAGGCCAGGCAGCACTTTCATAGCGTCACTCCCTATTTACCGCTGTGTGTAACAGCTCTTCCCTGCGGCCCCGGATCACCTGCAATCACCCCTGTCCTGGAGCATTTGCCTTCTCCTATTTCTATTCTCACTCTTAGCCTCCAGAACTGTAGGAAATAGCCATTTTCTGGAACTGAAATTATGGTACAGAAATAGAGTTCTGGATCATGAACAGTATTAAGATCTAGTTCCATGTTTACCTTATATTAGCTTGTGAATCTAGATAACTTATCTTCTTTTCCTTTGCTTTCATCTGTAAATGGGAGTCAAGGTATTTCTGAAGGCTTTGGAACGTTGTTGTTCCTTTGCACTTAGATCTATACACTAGAACATGATCAAAATGGAAAGAAATTTCACTTTAATAAAGTTTTTCACAAATGTCTTAAGTAAAAATGGACACTCATCTGATTTGCTTTCTTTGGTGATAGGACAACATTTCAGATATCCTCAGTTTAATTAAGGAGATGTTTATTTTGACTTATAGTTTGATTGCCATACCTGTTACTCGATTAAGTAACATTTGATGAAGTGACCTCCCCAAAACCCCACCTATGCATATACAAACCCTGAGGGAAAAATCTAGAGTTAAATTATAATGGCTTTCTAAGGTTCCCAGGCACAAAGATACAGATTTTTATTTAGATTAAATAACATAACTTGTACATAGAGAAACTTCAACCCCAGTGGTAATAGGTAAAATGTAAGCACTTTCAATTTGTTTTCTACAAAGTGAGCATTTTAAGGAAGCTAATTAATTTGATTTGGAAATATTATAGCATGAAGCTTTTAAAGATGTTTAAGTGATTTTTCTTCATCATAGTGGTATCTACAGAGGGAAAAATGCATGCAAAGTACATTTCTTACTTGAGCACTGATATAATCACAATAGCAAGAGAGCAGATCTGCTGTCACTGTACAATTTAGAAATATTTTTTAATTGAAATCTTTATTGGTACATTACATATACACATCATGATTGCACTCCATAATCGGGATTTGTACCAGTATAAGACATAACTTAATTCTCATGTTTTCCTATAGCCCTACCCACTCTACCACCCTCGTATATACGTAAAATTTGTTTCCTTTCTTTTTTGTTATAATCTCATTATTTTCCCCCATTACCCTATTTCACTTTGAGCATTTTCTATTTCACAATATATAACATACAATTCTAGAACTCATTTACATCTTTATTTTCTCAAACCAGAGAAAAGAAGTGATATTTACCTATCTGTGACCTATTTATTTCACTTATGAGGATATCCTCAAGGTATGTCCATTTAAGTAGAAATGATTCAAACTTATTATTTTTTATGGCAGAGTAATACTCCATTCTGTAGAAGAACCACAGCTTTGGCTTAGGGAAGGGCTTCTTGAACAAAACCTCTACAGCAGAGGAATTGGCAGAAGAAATCAGCAAATGGGACCTCATTATTTTAAAAGCTTCTGCATAGCAAAGGAAAGCACCAACAGAGCAAAAAGTCAACCAACAATGTGGGAAAAAATCTGTACAAGCTGTTCCCTAAACAAAAGGGTACTATCTAGAATATATAAAGAGCTCAAAAAAATCAGCCCACTCAAATTTAAAGACCCAGTTCAAGAATGGGCATCTGAAATAAACAGATATTTTTCAGAGGAAGAAGTAAGAGTAGCTAAGAAGCATATGAAGAAATTTTCAACATCATTAGTCATTTGAGAGATGCAGGTGAGAACAACACTGAGATTTCATCTCACTCCACATAGAAAGGCTGCCATTTCAGAATCAACCACCAGCAAATGTTGACAAGGCTGCGGAGAAGAAGGAACCCTTCTCCGCTGTTGGTGGAACTGTAGAAATATTTTTTATGGACTTTAATCAATTCAGATGTCCCACAGAACTGAGACAGACAAGCATTTTATTTTGGAAATGATTCTGCCTTATCCATTGTCATGGGACAAGTCAAGAAGAATGCCATGTAATTGTGATTCAAGGAAATTGCATATGTTTCTTGAGAAATAACAAAAATCAAAGTGTTTATGGTTTTCACCAAGTTACTTCACCTGCTGTGCATTTATGTCTTGAATGTGAAGATAAAGACAAAAATGAAACCTGGTGTATTATTTTTTCAACTGATTGAAGTGAGAGATATGACTGGTGACCAGGTTGAATTCATATATGACGATATGCACACAAGAATGAAAAGACTCATATCACAGTGACATATGTGCACCCATATTTATAGCAGTTCAGTCTGTGATTGTTAAACCTTGGAAACAACCCACGTGTCCATCAACTGGAGACTGGATAAAAAAAGCTGTGGTTCTTCTACAGAATGGAGTATTACTCTGCCATAAAAAATAATAAGTTTGAATCATTTCTACTTAAATGGACATACCTTGAGGATATCCTCATAAGTGAAACAAATAGGGCACAGATAGGTAAATATCACATCTTTTCTCTGGTTTGAGAAAATAAAGATGTAAATGAGTTCTAGAATTGTATGTTATATATTGTGGAATAGAAAATGCTCAAAGTAAAACAAGGTGAAGGAGAAAAATAATGAGATTATAACAAAAAAGAAAGGAAACAAATTTTACGTATATAGGAGGGTGGTAGAGTGGGTAGGGCTATAGGAAAACATGAGAATTAAGTTATGTCTTATACTGGTACAAATCCCCATTGTGGAGTGCAATCATGATATGTATATGTAATGTACAGATAAAGATTTCAATTAAAAGAAAAAGAAAGTGAAACAGTTCTAATTCTGTTTCTGGCACACCGTATGTAATGAGTCAGTGAAATCCACTTAGTGTCTGTGTTCCTTCACTTAATTCTCAAAGAAAAATATGTGGAAAAGTAATTTGAACTATTATAAAGTAAATGTTTCACATTTTATATGAAAAAATCATTATTCACTCAATAGTGTACACATTTGAAGATGAATTAATTACATCTTATGAACTCACCCTCCCCAAACCATGATACAAGCATTGCAAGATAGCACGAAAATAAATGTAGCAAACTTGAAGGGGTTTGCATTTCGGTAAGCAGTAAACATCTACACTTTTTCTTTGGGAGAACTGTTTTTTTTAATCTCATGATTATTTTGTCTTCTTAAAAATAGTTGGGCATTCTTTATAAAACAATGAAATATTGACATGTTTCCTATTTTCACCTGATAAAATGATTTATATAATTACTTATAGTTTGAGTTCTCAAATTATCAATTAACCCCATTATGTTACAAATATTACTAAATCCCAAACATAACGAGCTTGTTGAATAAATAAAATGTATATTCATTTAATAAAATGCTATACAGCATTAAAATCTAATTAATTGCTGGTAAATAGTTGAAAGTGGAAAATATGTCCAGTGGAAGGGAGTAGAGAGAAAAGATCATGCATTGCAATATTTCCTCCATATGAAATTTCCTGAATGGCCCAAACCTATTGATATGGAAAATAGATTAGTGCCTTCCAGGGGACAGGAGGGAAGACAGGGAGAATGCGCACTGGGTGAGTGGGAAGGAGGTGTTTTAGAGCATGAAAAAAATGATTGGGAATTGAATACGCATGGTGACTGCACTACTCTGAGTCTACTAAAAACCAGTGAACTGAATAATTTGGAAAAGTGAATGCCATACAAATTATATCTTAAAAGCTGTCATAAAATAATAAAAATCAATAAGTATTTATGAAATGGAATATGAGCCATTCAGGCAAAAAACAAGAAAAAACGTGATACACAGGTAGAAACTAATGCACAGAGATCTGTTTGAGAGAGTCATTCAGGGCGCATTTTTCAGAACTAAAAAATTAAAGAAGCAAACCTATGAGTTTTCTGAGTTAGAATTAAATGAACAGTTTCCTACTCATCATATGAAAAGTGAACACTAGAGCTAAATCAAAAGGCCACTACTAAGCACTGATGGGGTGTGTATTTAAATCAGGCCCTGAAACTTATGTGGTTCATGCTTCTAATAGATTTCAAAAGCAGTAATATACTAGTACTCAGAACAATTAATATTCCAGTGAAATGGACATGCAGCTATGGAATTATACCTAGTCTACTTAAATAATAGAGTTCACATTTTAGTTTAGATCAATAACCTATAAATACATAATTAAGAATCTTTGGTAATCGGCATAATTTAAGTTACCATTAGAAGAAAACAGATTCTGTACTATTTGCTTTTAATGAGTTAATAACTTTTAAAAAACACATAAAGCCATTTTTATAAATATAATCACTTGTAATTTCTTTTCTTTCCTTTTTTTTTTTTTTTTTTTCTTTTTGAGGCTGGGTCTGTAGTTCAGGCTGGCCTTGAGATCACTATGTAGCCTAGGCAAGCCTGGAACTCACAGCAATCCTCCTGCCTCTGCCTCCTGAGTGCTGAGAATACATGCATGAGCCATCATGGCCGGCACTGTAGTGTGTGGTGCAGATCGCTGATGGGTGTGAGTCACCATGCCTTACATTGTGGTATGTGGTTACTGGGAGTCAAACTCACTCGGAACCTTGTGCTTACAAGGCAGATGCCAGAACCACTGAGCTAAATCCCTGGCCCAATCACTTGTAATTTCTAACAAAAGATATGAATATGTTCCTCCTTAATAGTTTTGATGACTGTTATGTCTTTTTTGACTCTAACAAAATATAGGTTACATAACCTATCTCTCTTCTGCATTTACAGATGAGGCAATTGGGAAAATGAGATTGAGTCTAGTGCTTTATCGTTTGATGATTCCTTAGAAATCCAGTTTAAAAACTATAGATTTCCCGCCTTAGCAACCCAGCTTTATATATCCCTGCTACAGTAATCTATTGGAAATGGCTGAACAGTGCTGTTGGTGGAACAGGGGTGAGAGTGATGGGACTAACAGGAATAATGATTTCATAAAGAAATGTACGATATTGTAAAATAGAAAATATTTAAAAGCAAAGAGGGTATCGGGTAAATAACAAGGGGGAAAGAATGTGACAGTAGTAAAGAATAAAAGAAACAAAGATTATGCATATATGCGGTGGGGGATCGCAGGGTTAAAAAATCCATTCCTTAAAACGTGATGCCTATGAGTTACGCGCTCTAATAGTACAAGTGCCATTGTACCTGTAATGCTATGTTGACGTTAAAGCAGAGACAAAGCCCTGCGTCACTGGGTGTTCAGAGAATACCCGCCTCGCGCTTCTTGCTGACCTATCTAACAGTACTTGTCGCTTTCTGTGACTTTTTCATGTCATGGTGAACTGTGCTTGGATGCCCCTTCTTGTCTCAGGATTCTAGATTTCACTGCCTCGTGGACTCACAGTCCTCCACCGTCGTGTTTTACCAGCTTCCTACGTGTGTGTTCTGCACAAACTGTTGTTTCTTGTTTCCGCACAGTTTAAATTCTGTCCTTTTCCTAACCTCAATCTTGTACCTTTTCTTTCTTCATGCTTCTTCTAAGCATATCATTTTATTCTGAACTCTATCAGAGAAAAAACAAAACAAAACAAAACAAAACAACCTTAAAAAGAGGAAGAAAAAAGTTTTTCTGGAGCAGCATAACCAGCTTTGATTAGAATCCCAAGGGAAAATAGATCTTTGTTTACAGTAATGTTCATTAAAACGCTGAGACAGTGATTTCTGTTTCCCTGAACATTGCTTTTCCCAGAAACCTCAGCAAAATCTCCAAACCAATAAAGATTTGGGTATGGGCTGTAGCAGATCAGACAGGGAATCTCTTTGACTCTTGTTATATTCTGAGTCCTCAAAGGCTACAAATATTTCCTATGTTGTCACTTCATGTTATCAAAAACTTGTAACATATGATGCTTCTGAGTCTGTCAGGAGATAACTTTGCATATATTTTCCCATGCATTTCAAAGGTATAAAACTCTTATGTCTTTGGTTTCCTAAAAAAATGTTTAATCTGAACAGCATTTTATCATTTTGATGAATCCATTATATTCCTTTCTCCTTCTCTTTTATTTTTTAGCTCCAGGGATTTTGAGACCACGTGCAGTAGATGCTACTTTATAGACAGAGTAATTGTGATACGGACTAGCCAGTCACCCAAGGATAAATAAATATTCTGACAGTCACAGACTACAATCTGTCTTTTGATCCTCACTCAGAAAACAAATGCCTTTGCTGGAGGCATAAATATGGATAGAGAATGGAGAAACTGATAACTAGAATTGTCTTTGGAATTTCCCTGAAGGTTATTTCAGCTCTACTTAGTATAGTTTTATGTAGTCAGTGGTGACCTGGCGGGCAACAAAAAGACAATTTGGCTCACAGAAGAGCATTAATTCACACGAATCAGAGCTCAGGAAGTGATGATTGTCACAGCTGAGTGCTTGTGACAAACATGTACTTCACATTCTGGCACCTAACACTGGCTTCTGAGATGATTTTCCATTGGCTGGTGAGTATTATTATTAACTCTATATCTCACATACTGACATAGGCGGCCAGTATGCACATATGACATTGATACAGAGGGGCTCGAATTATCTTATTAACATCAGGTGCTATTTCCTCACACACAAAATTCTCATACTAATTTTAGTGTAAAAAATATAAATCATAAAAACAGCAGTCACAGCAATATCCCTGGATCTGTTATCCCTGGATCTTACTCTTTTTGATGCCTACATCTATCTTTCCCATAGTTTTGGGTTTTTTTTAGCCCTTCCTACTCCTTTAGAAATAGCCAGTATGACTTATCTCATGAAATTACTTTAGATTAGAAACCATTTAGTAATGTGACTAATTTGCTTTGAGGAAATATTTCAACACATTATAAATGAGTTCATTCTTGAACTAATGAAGCAGATTACAAAATCAAAGAAACATTAATCTTATTTTACAGAGGGTCTTTACAATATTTTCCCAGAAAAGGACGTCATAAATGAAAGAATATTAGTGTAAATGATTGTGCACACAGAGATTAGCCAAAATATTCATTAGAATGTGTAATCTAATTATTGCCTCCCTCTCACTTCTTCTAATACAAATTATTTTTATCATTAAATTACCCATCATGTTGGATGTGGTGGAACATGGGTAAAGTCTCAGCACTCTAGGAGGCTAAGGCGAATTTCAGTTTAGCAACTTGTAGCCTCGCAAACATTGTGGCAGAATTTTTGAAAGGGATATCATGGTGGATGTATAATGCACACATTTACTTCTTAGAAATATTTCTATTGGTGAGTTATTTTATGAAATTTATTACATATGCACTTAACAGAAAAATAAAATATCAATTTTTTAAAAAAATGATTTTATTGGTACCTTTTGTATACAGTACGGTCACATTTAATATTGAGTATTTGGTGCCGCGCTTATAGCTCAGTGGTTCCAGCGCCTGTCTTGCAAGCGCACGGACCCGGGTTCAATCCCCGGTCACCACATAACAATACTGGGCATGGAGACTCACCCCAGCAGCAACCAGTACCACATACCACAGTGCGGGGCATGGTGGCTCACGCCTGTAATCCCAGCACTTGGGAGGCAGAGGCAGGAGGATTGCTGTGATGTGAGTTGGAGGCTGAGCTCAGGGCCAGCCTGAACCACAAAGCGAGACCCTGTCTCAAAAAATGTAAAAAAAAAAATGTGTGTGTGTGTATATATATATATATATATATTGAGTATTTGTAGGAGCACACAACCTATCTTGATTCTCATTGTATCCCCACTCCCCTGCCACACCCTCAGCATACAAGCTTTGTTTACTCTTTTTTTTACTCTCAATTATTTTCTTTCCCTTCTTATCATGAGGGATCCAATAGAGATCTGAAAAGCAACATGATAAAATATTAAATCTTTAATATGTAATGAGTGTTTGGAATAAATCATTTTCAACATCAAGTGTTTTTCTGATTACAAAAACTAAAAACCAACAGAAGAAAGAAATTCTTAGGAGAACTGTACTGAAAATACTATTAAATTCTACCCCCCCAAAAATTACTTCAAATACCACGTCTAAGGCAGTTTGCACACAGGAACAGCATGTTCCTTGCACAAGTATCAGACTCACAACACACGTGTGTTGTTTTCCTGTCTTTTTAGTGGGACAAACTTGACATCTTGTTGTCTTCCTATTTTCTTAAGAGGCTCTTGTGGCATTTCACCATCTTCTCTAGAACTTTTTTCAGCTCTTTGGGTAACTCATGAACTAAGTATCAAATGTGAAATTTGAGTTATTTTCTGAAAAAGAGGCAACGAGTATGTTCACAACATCCTACAGCTTGTTACTGTACAAATAAAGACGGGGTGACAGAGTTCCAACGAAATATCTGAATTGAAGGTGTAAAATGTCTTTGCATCTTCCAGGGACATGACCAGATACCGTATTGGGAAGATATATTTGGCATATATTGCTAAAAGCTTTGACAAACAGAAAATGATACCAGTTGTTCCTCAAATGTCATGTATTCAGATAGTGGATAAATTGCTTACCATTCAAAACAAAACTTTCAAAAAGTGAGCAAATAGCAGCCAATTGTTAGACGTTTTTCTCTTTTGACAGGTCTTTTTGTCATCAAAACATAGGCATTTTTGAAAGAAACCATATCTCTTGAGAGGCATTAATGTTTTAAAAATCTCGATGCCACATCTGCCCCCTCTCCATAATTTCTGTGGATTCTAATGATTAGATGATAACGTTTTGCTGTAAGGGATTTTAGTTCAGATAGTGAGATGTCATGATAAAGATATTTTAAGTTTTACTGTCGATTCATATGGAATGTTTTAATTGAATTTTGTTATAAATATATTTCCGAACATTTTATAGTATCTCATCCATTATAAACTCTTTCCAATATTGAGTCGCACTGTTAACGTTTCATCCAGTAAAATTTTCTGTCCTAGTTCTAACAGTGAGTCATTCAAGTATGTGTGACCATTTTGTGGCATTTAGACTCATCTATTGATTATTTACATCGCTGTTGTCCTCCTCACCTGAATGAGGGTTTCGTTCTGTACTTTATGTGTCACCTTTTGCTGTCTGATCCCAGTCATCATCAGTAGACAAGTCACCTGATGACCCCTACCAAAGTTGTGAAAGTGGATTTTCTTGCAATATTGTACTGAATTAGGAAAATCCTACAAAAATAAATAAAATTTAAAATTTGATAAAACTTTCAACCACACAAAATGTAATAGGAGACATAATGCAGGTAAAACTCACCTCTTTGTACTGTGACACAAATGCATACACCTTGCTGTTTGCCTGCCAGGCTGGTGAGCACAAAGACTGCTTTCTGTATTCCCCTAGCTGCTGAGACACACAGCTGGCTCCCGTTATGCTAAAGTAAATATCTTCAGTAGAAAAGTATGGCTTGGGCATCTGTGACCCAGTGTGAGGAACTGAGGGAATGAAAACTTTTCTCAAAATAAATAGTCTTTTTACAAAGGCCATACAGTGTAGCTCCCTATGATGACTCTTCTTAATTCCCAGTCCCATTATGCTATATATATATATATATATATATATATATATATATATATATACTCTCTCTCTCTCTCTATATATATATATATATATGCTATATATATGCTACATATATATATGTGCTGTGTATAATTTTAGGCTGTGCACTGAATCTAGAGCTTAAGAAAATTTGTAACAAATGAAGTCTTTAAATTTACAGTTTCTTAAAACTCCATGGAGATAATCAGAGTGTATGTAGTGTAAACAATACTTTTTTGTCCCCAAGCTCTCCCTACCCCTCTCACTGCCACTTGATTGTGTGCAGCATTTCTCATCCCACCCAGAAGACCTGAACTGTCCCCTCATGTGAAAGCCCTAACACTCCTCAGAAGCAGGCCTTGGCAGCTCATCAGCTTCATATCCATCGAGCGCTGTGCTCCTCCAGCTCCATGGGGAGAACACAGGACTCAGATTACAGCTGCTCACTGAAATATCTATTAACAGTGAACTACTTTCAGATTGATAAGGAAACTTGTTAACTGACAGATTTTCTTGCTATGAGCCACAGATATTCATAGAATTTGCTTTTTAAAAGAATATACAAAATTAATTTTTGAAAACTAAACATGTTTTAGTATAATATCCATGTGCCACGTGTATTTAAATTTTTCATTTTTATTATCAATTTATACACAAGGAAATTTCAGACATCTCTGTTAAACTTCTGAATATTCATATTATTTAGAGCTATTTTCCAGTTCTTTTCTGAGAAGCCTTGGCTGGAAAGGTATTTTGAAGCAAAGATTACAGTAGTGTTGAAGAGCACACCTTCCAAATAGATCTGTCTAAATAAATATGAATTGCAACTGCTGTCATTGGCATTACTGTCAATGTACTATTAGTGTAACACTGGAGAATAACCTGTGTTTTCTGAATTGCACAAAAATATTATTTTATCAAAATGTTATGTGTTTACCACAGAGTTCTTTTGACAGTTAATTAGATCTACATATATGATTATTAGTATAAATCACTTATTATTAGTGATTTACATTTTAATTCCTTTGTAAATTTATACATCAAAATTTAAATTAAGCTGGGAAAATATGAAAATTAGAAACAAAAATTAACATTCTAGTATCAAATCATATAAGGTACTATTGAAATAGTATTGGCAAACATGCAAGTTTTGCTTTTTATGATAATATAGCTTAAAATAATGTTTAAAATTTTAAAAATCATCAATAAGTCAAGTAAATTTGTTGAGAATTTTACATGTACCTTTCAGTAACATTTAAAAAACAAAAAAGAAGGTGGAAAGTATGAAGCTTGACCTATGTAAATATAATATTAAAATTGCACATTTCTACTTGGTTCCATTTTTAGAATACAGATCATAGTGAGGCTTTTTATGTAATACTGAAAGGTATGTACATGTGTGTATAAAGTATATGCACACAACAACGTGTGCATGTGAGAACATCCACATTTAGAAAGGTATCTTTTGCATAAATTGTAAGTTTATAAGAGATTTCCAAAGGACTTGAATAAACAATATTCAGCATTGTATAATATACTTCACAAGAATAAGAATACCCCCATTTACTTAGTTATTATTATTCAACAATAACACTGAAAATTAACTCTTAGAAAAGTAGTGTTTGTGTTAGTTTTCCAATTTTTAGTTTAATATTAATCTTTTTCTCCAAATCTTTCATACGCTAATTCCATTGCCTTTAATCACCTCAGAAATATATAAATACACTTATACTGGAAAGCTTGCAGTACTACAAAATGTACCTGAAGTGAATCAATGTGTTATTTGGTCACAGTTTTAGAGGTTACTCATCTAGTTGAGGGATTTGATAAATGAGCATATGTCCTGTTTTAGTTGTTGTAAATGCCTTCACTTTCATACAATGCCTTCTTTTTCCCTTTTCTTTTCAACTCCAGCAAAAGTAATCAAAATTTTAAAATTGCATTTACCTTTAAGATCTCATACAGATACTTAAGGGAAACCTTAGTGTTCTGATCTTTACTATTTTGAATTTTGCTTGCGTGCGTGATTTATGTCCTTTGACCAGTAATCCTGCTGACCAGCGATGTTATTAATTGTTCAGGTTGAGCGAATGCACATTTCCTCTGTGGTGTGTGTGTGTGTGTGTGTGTGTGTGTGTGTGTGTGTGTGTGTGTATGTGTGTGTGTGTGTGTGTGTGTATGTGGTGGGGGAAAAGCGCATGTGTGTATTTCTGATGTGATAAAAGGCAATGGAATTATTGTATGAAAGATTTGGAGAAAAAGATTAATACTAAACTAAAAATTGAAAGTGTATTGACCTTAGGCTGGTGTTTTTCACTTTGCCCCTAATTCTAACAGATGGCCTCCCTAATACCTGTGGACTGCTCCCAATGTCAGATCAACAAGATGCCTTATTTAACAATTGGCTTTATTTTCACTGACTTTTCAAAAATGTAAACAGATAATGAAACATAGTATTATGCTACGAGATATGGAAATAATTTAGCTTTTAATGTCTTCTTCTGTAGTCTGTCTCCAAGGTGAAAAAGAATGTTGTTGTACTGAAACATGAGTAATTCCCTCCCATCTGGTTTGCTTTCCATCTTCCCCTTACAACGTTAACTAGGTACTTTGTCAGAGGCATCGGTTGAATAGTATTTTCTTCTACCTAAAATTGCTGCCCAAGCATTTCTTTTCTTTTTTGCCTCCAGTTATCTCTGGGCACAGCTTTTGGTTGGATATTGAAAGTTACAAAAATATTTTCTTGTGATATGATTACATAAATCTATCTACAAACTCAAATCATTCAAGAGTTTGTATTTGAAGGTTTTAAACAAACAGAGAAAGCTAGTGATTATGTGGCAAAGCTGTGAACTTATTTGAAATGGTCCTTTTCCCCTTATACTAGTAAAAGAAATCAATGTCTTTCAAACCTAGAAGAAGTTTTCCCTTCTTTGAAGAATCTCCCCATGGGTTTTTATTTTGATGCTCCTCTTTGGACGGGGCATTTGGCCAGGTCCTCTGTGTTCTTCGTGTGGCCAGCTGCTTCTGTTCCACAACCTCTCCCCTGTAGAGAGACCTTGAGAAGGTACATAACTTTGTGAAGTATCTATTTCTACCTTTAGCCAAAAATATAAACATGGCATAAAAATATATTTGATAAATATTTACAGATGACATCGGTAACCCTGAGTTGATCTTCTTAAAAGGAAGCACTTGTATGTCTTTCTTTTTTCTCATGCATCTGTCATCACTTGGAAAAACCAATGTTATGTCTATCTTGGAAACCGGATTTATCTATCTGTCTACCTAGCTAGCAAACTGGAGACCTTCCCCCGTTCCTTAGTCTGGAGTTTTTCAAGTTATTGAGTTTTGTAATGGTCTGTGTCATACAATAGCTGGTATCAACTAGGCCATTCGGACAACTACTTGTTGTTCATCATACTGAACAAAGACAAAGGGATTTGATAAATGAGCATAGTCTTGTTTTGGTCATTATTAAACGCTTCACTATCATACAGAAAAAAAGTGTGATAAATGGGGTTGAGCTCATGGTGAATGGCATTTCTAAATTTTAGATTGTCTGTAAATAATGGACAAACTTCATTATAAACAAAGAAGCATAAAACAAATAACCTCTCTCTTGACACATGAGAACAAATGACTTCACATCTCATCTATATTTAGAGAATGATGCTGAAGTCTTTTCTTTTATCCTCATATTCATTTTTGGATAAATGATGGTGCTCTTTTTAAACTTGAAGTCCAAATGGCTTAATACGATAAAATATGTTACATTTTATAGCCATTTTGTAACAAGTCTTGCATGTCACTATAGTGCAGTTACATACAATATCCGTTACTCCCTAAGGTATTATGTAGTTGTAGATCATAAACTTTTCACTTAAATTAACCATCGCAGCTGGTTGCCTTAATTTGATGCATTATGCCACAAATGTTTCAACAGCTTGACTAAAATGAGCCATACTGCAGCCTCAAAAGAAGAGCGAAGGTCAGTGCACAAACAGTCTCATCATTTGCAGATTTTCTTTGGGCATATTAAAAAGCATTCTACAGAATATAGCTTAATGGAACGTAACCAAACAAAATAAAAGGAAACTGCGTATTCTATTGCAGTGGTGGTGTGCTTGTGGAAAGTAGTACAATAAATCCTTAGATCTCATGACAGTGTTTACAAGAGTACATTTAAAACATCGTGAATCGTGTGCTTTGAGCATGTTGTTTACTTCTTCCCCTGTGGTAACACTGCTTGCTTTTCTTCAGACTAAAAAGCATCATTACATTTTCAAAGGGAGATGCTCAGACCAGAGGCCAAAGCAATTGCCCCACTGTCTACATAGGAAGCCGTCACCACAACAGGAAACAGAAAACTCTTCTCATGCATGCTGTTTGTGCACTGACATCTTCAGGGGATGTGTTGATAATATTAAGATAATAATTCATCATAATAAAACAGTTTTAAGGCCATTACAAATCTAAGTTTATTCCACCCTGTCACAGTTAGCTATGAATATGGTTGTTAAAACAATTCATTAGCCAAAGTAATTTTACCAGTGAAGATGTGAAAATAGTATGCTGGCAACATAACAGAAATGGAAGCAATTAATGTGAAAGGTTAACACTGTGATATTTCAAAAATAAAAATTTGTAAGAGATTTCCTTATTATCCGTAACACTATGACATTTCGAAGTCACATGAGAACAAGATCTCTTGAGAATTCCAAAACATTTAGTTGTCCTGAAACCCAGCTCATGCAATGGCATTTGGAGCCCTATTCAGTCTATTCTTAGGTCACGAAATCACACTTGATTTTATACTCATATCAATATGTATGCTTTTTTCATAGCAACTATTTTAAACACTCTTCTATAGACAACTCCATTCTTATCTCCTAGATTCATCCTAAATCCTTTCAATCCAAGTTAATATTTCTTTACCTTTGTATCTATAAAACATGATTGTTGGGGGCTTTCACTGATGGATTTCATTTATCTCATGTTACAGCTATTTTTAACCACCGAATCTAAGCATCTTCGGTTCATGTATCATCTCATTAGCTTGATGAATTAATTGTTTCTCACTATAAAGATATACCTCGCAGAGCCTACTTATGAATTAAGAAAGTTTTTTGAGCTTACAGTTCTGAAGGTTCCAAGTCTCAATGGCATAGGTTGGGTTCTGGCAGAGGACAGGTTTTAGGCAGGTCCCCATGGAGATGCAAGCACACAATGGTAATGTGTATGTGAAGCATCTGTCACTTAGGTAGAGAGGCAAGGAGGGCCAAGTTTGCCCTTTCTGTAACAGTCCTTTTTCTAGACCTCCCCAAAAGTCACTGTACGAGATGGTATTCCAGTGGCCTCAAAGGCTAAGTCCCGTCTCTGGAAGTTGCACAGCTCTTCCTAGTACCACCGTCCTTCCAAACCCCAGCACTTTCCTCTCTGGACACAGTTTATTTATACTGAGGGGAACCATCATCATTATAACATAGCACTCTTTTTTTTTTTCTCTGCAGTAGATGAAGCTGAGTTTCAAAGACTTTGTTTTCTGGACCAAATAGGATTTTTTCTAAGATCAGGTTCCTCTTTTTGTCTGTCTTTCCGTAAGTGTCTGTTGAGGTGTAAGTTTGGTGGAAAAGCTTGTACTGCCTAAATATACTGGTATTGTCAGGGTGAACCTATTTCAAATTCAGATTGCCGAATGGAGCATTCATTGTCCTGACCTTCACATCTCTTGTCTTCTTTCAACTCTCCTGTGGTCAGTGCACTAGAACTGGACTCAGCAGCAGTAGTGAGCAGCCATCTTACCTGGCCTGTTACCTGGAGGAAAGTATCATCAGTTGAAAAGAACAAGTCATTTG
This sequence comes from Petromus typicus, assembly GCA_004026965.1. Lineage (NCBI taxonomy): Eukaryota > Metazoa > Chordata > Mammalia > Rodentia > Petromuridae > Petromus > Petromus typicus. The sequence continues at coordinate 45,385 of PVIR01005546.1, forward strand.
CCATTGAGAAAACAGAATGTAGAACTGAGGTTTAATCCTGATCATATTTTCTAACTTTCCATATTGCGCTCCCATTAAAACAGCGTTAAGTGTTATTGCAAAGAATGGATGAAATAAATCTAAAATGCAAGTAAGAAAAACTTTGCCACAATTAATTTTCTAAATAAAAGCAAATCTTATTTTCTTCCTTACTATTTTACTAAATATACCCAAATGCCTTAAGTTAAAGAGATATTAAGGAAGGAAAAATCAAAACATATCCAATAAATTCAAGTCCAAATTTGACTCAGTTTTGTTTTATGCAAGTGATAGAATTTCCTTAACTCATTCAGTACTCATAGAGTAAAACATTAATTATTACCCCAAAGTTATGCATAGTTAGTGGGGGCAGTTTGCTCAGCAATTCCAGCTTCATTTTACCAGATACAAAATGTTTAGATTGTAGGAAAGGAACCGGAGACTGAGTTTATTGTGTTGGTTTATTTTCCCCCTCAGACTGTCAGCCTAGAAAATCAGTGATCCAGAGTAAAGGGATCCTCACCAGCCCACACTGCTTCCTTCCTGTACTCAGCCATAGATTTGTGCTCAGAATGTCTGGGTGAGCAAAACACATGCTTCCCAGAACCCTTGCACTATCAAACCCTACTCTAAATAATCCCAGATGTCTATCTTTTTATATAGAAGGACCTAGTTCCTATTAAATTGTTTATATTCTATCTTGAATCCTTTTGTTTCCTTCCAACTCTTATCATTTTAATCAAAATCTTTCATTCACTTGTAACCCTGCTTGAGTACACTATTCAAACATCGGAGGCAAAAGCCACTTTTAGATCATAAGGCAGCCTCTTTCCTTGCCTTGCCCTGTGCAGTAGAGAGATAACAGACTGTTGTACCTGGGCAGGCAGACTTAAGTCTGAAATGCACGATCCAAATCTCAGCATTCAGCCCCCAGCTTTCTGCATATTCTTACATTGCATCCTGAATGTTGCACAATTTAGTTCCCTTTGAGCCTCCCTTAGCTCTACACATTGGCACAAATTAAGGGCATAGTATAATTGTTTCTCCATCAAGAGACACATTTCTTCTAGACAGGGACATTCTGGGTCTGATTCTCAGCCATGACATTTGTTTTTCTGACTTGAGGTAAAATATTTAAGTATTTGCCTCTCCATGTAGAGTAACTCCCCTCACATGTTAATTGCCATATTGATTTACTATTATAGGCATTTTTAAACAATGTGAATGGCTATGAAATTTCCTTCTAGATATAACCAAAATGAGCCTTAAAATTATAGATTATCCTTCCAAACATTCTTGATGACACTGAGCATTTTGGTGTATTTGATCATTTATCCTTTCTCATAAATTTTCCTCCTTTTCAATGATGTAACATTGCAAATGATTGAGTGTGAACACTCCAATATGGAAGACTTAAACTCTTCTGTCAGCGTTTCATTTTAATTGGCAGAGCATTGTATTAATACGATAATTAATGTGAAAACTTCAAGTCCAGAAAGATGATGACTGAGAATTTCAGTAGTGGACAAGAGAATCCCTTTTTGACACCATTGCTGTGGTCCCCCGTGGTCTCAGATACACCACCAAAGCACACCAGGCATCCCCAGAGCTGTTGGATCCAGGGACTCCTCTTTTGCAAGGCCTGTCAGTATGAATCTTGATATCAACAGGAATGATCAGCTCCTTAGAACTTTAAAGCAATATAGTAAGAAGGATCCTCCATTATATGCACTTATAAACATGGCATAGGGAATAAACAATAAGAATATTTTAAGAGAGACATCATCATATATCCACAAAACACAAGATTATTAAGGATGCTCTTCATTTTGAAATTATGCCTTTCAAGTCTTTTATTTTTTTCATGATTCTTTTTATAACATTCCTAGGAGATTACAAATACATAGAATTACTATTTTATTTACTGAATTTTATTGTTTCATTTTAAATCAAAACTATATGCTAAAATAAGCTAGTGATTAGTGATATTTTCATTTATTAGCATTCTTTTACTTCCAGGAATAGATAAATGACTTTAACATCATAGTTTTTGCAGTCAAAAAGTAAAAATTATGTGAGAAAAATGTATAATTAAACTATTAAATATTGAGAAGCTGAATTATTCTAATGTTACATTTTATGTCCATACATGATATTTATCAGTTTATTTTTCAAGACTTTTCCCTGGAATACACTTTTTATAGTCTTTCCATATCTTTAAGTAGCTATTTACTTCTATTATGTTTAATATTTCTGAATTCTTCATAGATCTAGTTTGAATTAGTACGAAACATGCATAGTATTAAGATATATATGTATTACATAATATATACAGAATATATACACAAATTTATGTATAATTATATATATTATATATACATAAATATAGATAGATAGGTAGATAGATATAATTTCACACCAAACAAGTAGTTTATAGTAAATTTTTTAATTCAGGCATTTTTTTACATGCTCTAATAAGATTTCTCAATCTCTCACTATATTAATCAAGAAAAATTATTCAGAGTTTGTTCTTTTTAAAGAAAGTAAAAAATGTTTCTTAGTATTTTCAATTTAAAAATTTAATATTTACTTCACCATGAAATGTTACACATTAAATAGCAACTCTAATCTAATTACTCAGGTTCTATGTGTATGATCTTACAAAGAGTTTAATATCATTTTAGAAGTGATATAAATTGCCTCCTCCTTTGTACACCCCCCACATAGAAAAAGGCTACAAATGAACTGAGGGGACCTTAAAAATGAACTGATAAGACAAAATTTCTACATTTAATTTCAGGAAAAACGAAAGTAATTCCCACTTTGATAGGTTTTAAGTTGAAAACTGTAAATTACTGTTTCATTATAACATTTAACATATTTAAATAACAATTTTAATCTCATTTCTATCATGTCATATTTATCACCTTAAAATAGTTGATACATCTTGACAGTATTATAGACACAAGCATAGAAGAAAAGGAGAGAGAGAGAGAGAGAGAGCGCACAAAAAAGAGAGACAATAAAAGTGGGTTAGGAAAAAAAGAGTTAGACTTGGGCTGGGGATTTAGCTCAGTGGTTGTGATGCCAGCCTTGCAAGTGCCAGAGCCCTGGGTTCAATCCCCCCATGACCACACACAGCAATGCCAGGCATGGTGACTCATGCTCACCACCAATCAAAACCACACACCACAGTGCCAGGCGCGGGGACTCACACCTGTAATCCCAGCATTTGAGAGCCAGAGGTAGGAGGATTGCTGGAAGTTGAAGACTAAGCGCACGGCCAGCCTGAACTACAAAATCAAGAGTTAGGCTTAATTTGAGGGAAGCACCCTCAAATTGGGGAGCACCCAAATATTTTGATTTGTCTCAGAGATATTTTAGGCTTTTTATAATCAATTTTATAAATGTATCTCTCCCTCCCTCGATCTCTTTTCTCCTCTTCTCCCTCCCCATCTTTCCAGACAAATGGAGCCTATTTTATTTTCCTAATCTTCTCCCACTTTTGTCACCTTCAAATAGCAACACCACTGCTTCTGACAAGCTAGCAATCTAAACAGACTTTCTAAGGGTATATCTGCAACAGAAATGCCCATGTCCTTTGCAGTTGATCTTAGTATGAAAACTAATTGCTATAACAAACTTTTTGTCATATATTCACTTAAAAAGTATAAATGCTTGTAATGTAGTCAATATTATTATGATTAAGTAATTTAAATATTACAAATTTTCTCCTATATATGATGATGCATTTTGTATAAGCTACCCAGTCTAATAACTTTATTCTTTTTCAGTATTTTTTTTTTTTTGAGACAGGGTCTCGCTTTGTGGTTCAGGCTGGCCCTAAGCTCAGCCTCAAACTCACATCATAACTATCCTCCTGCCTCTGCCTCCTGAGTGCTGGGATTACAGGCGTGAGCCACCATGCCTGGCACTGTGGTATGTGGTACTGATTGCTGCTGGGCGTGAGTCTTCACGCCCAGTATTGTATGTGGTTACCGGGAATCCAACCCAGGCCCTTGCACTTATAAGACAGGTGCCGGAACCACTGGGCTAAATTCCCCGGCCCTTTCAGTAATTTTTATATTTACAATAAGATTCAAGCAAAATATGACTGCTCACAGTGCAATCACTAGTCGTGAAAAGGAGCTAAAGTCATTGACACAAATTTATTAAAGGGCATAGACAGAGTTATCTATCTGTCAATGAATACAAATATGTGAACACATCCATTTCCAAACTGTAGACCCTGGTGCTGACCTTTTAGAGCATTCAGTGATACACAGAAACTACTGTGTGCCTAGGTTCTGTCCCATTCCAGAGTTAACATGGCGAGTGCATGCACTGGTAGGTAGCAGAACTTTGAGATTGTAGGTATAAGTAAACTGTTTGGCAATATTTCATACTGCATGTTTTCTTGATTTTCTTTTCAAACTTTGCATTTTTCTGTGGGGTTATATAATGTCCAAATGCTCTGTGTCATAAGAAATATTCAGAAATTACAGCCAACACTTTTATAACTGAGCTTATTCTAATCACTAAAAAATGAATCATTCTTTATTGTACTCCTTTATTTTATTCCATAGAAAACTGAATATTGTCCCCATTCATACTGTTAAATGACAAGTAAATATTATCCTTTAACCCTGCTATATATAGGCCAGTTCTACTTATGAATAGGATACATAATTTCTCAGCGAAGTGCCTGCATATCTAATGTAGTTCCAGATTAAAAAGCATGAAATAGTAGGAAATATTCCCTGAGTGCTTACATGATATCCCTTGTGTGTATAACAACTTTGTACTGTAGTTACTATAATGAGACTTATGAGCCTTAGAGAAGTAAAGCGATTTTTCTATCACCATGAATGTGGCGAATAGTAAAGCTATTCCTCTAAGACTCAAGATCTTAGACTCTGGATCTTAGCAACGTACTATCCTGCTTCACTACACATGCAAGAGTCATGGCTAGTTAAAGTCTGAGTTAATCTCAATAAAATTCATGACAGCAGGAAATTAAAAGAGGCAGCTATAAATTACTTCCATGTGTCAGGTAAAGATGATGTTACTAGCAATGACAAGCCATAAAGTTTGTCTTTAAAAGCCATAACTGTTTTTGAAAAATCTGCACATTTACTAAAGGTAGTCCATTTTAATTCCATTCCCTTAGCACTAATATGTATTTAGACCCTGGGATATTATCAGGAACACTGTGGGTAGAATTCACGGAGATTACTAACGTGGGGGACCTGGCCACCCTCACAGCAAAGATGCTTGAAGGATGAATGAAAGACGAGAGGGACATTTCCGCGGGGCTCCAGGCGGAGTGAGCGGCACATGTGCAGAGGGCTGAGATAGCTGGATAGACGCAGGGAACTAAAAATATTCCAGTGTTAGTCAGGAGCAATGCGGAGTGGAGAGTGGTGGAGGCGAAGCTGGGGAGAGGCAGGTGGCCGCCAGAAGAGAGCCTTCTGTCCGGCAGCTCCACCCGGCAGGAGCGATCTGACACTACTTCCGCTTTCATGTGGGTTGTTTGTGAAGACTGTTGGCTGAAATTCAACATAATAGGGTTAAAATGAAGCTGGAAAATGGCAAGGGCTTTAAAAGGGTAGTTAGAGAAAAGAAAGTGGGAGGGATGATGTGTTTTGTAATGCTGTGAGAGTTAAAAGAGTGCGGGAGAGGTTGGTGACTGAGAAGAGTGAGATGACCTACACCACAAGGCAACTGGGAAACAGGAGAAGCCTTGTCTGATTTTCAGAATGAAAAGAAACATGCAGGAAGGAAAGCGGGGAGCTGAAGAGTGAATCACGTTTCTTCTAAATGTCTGAGAACTCAGATAGTTACACCTAAGGGCAGAGAGACGCAAAAGGGGGTTCTCAGTGGAGATAGCAGTAGAGGGCATTTGGGTTGTAAAATAATGCAGAGATGATCAAAAAGGATTTCATGGCATAACATCTGGAGTACAGTAAGTTCTGTAAAGTTTTATGTTAAAAAATAAAGAAAGTAAAATGGAAAAGTGACACGTTTAGGGGCAACAGAAAGTATCCCTAGCAGGGCGATGCATATAATACCATAAGGTGAGATCTGTAGAGGTAGGTTTGTAGTTGTGTGCATATGTAGTGGAGTTAGAGTAGAATCCATGAAAAATGTGCATGAACATAACTCAGTCATTAGCTCTAGTTAAGGAGTATCTTAGGAATTTTCTTCAGCCCTGAGACACTGTATCTGATACTTGGAGATAAGGGAGAAAATGTTTAGTTTGTAGATGTTTCAGTTGGCTGACTCCCAGGCAGGATGGCACAGCACAGGGTCATGGCAGTGGAGAGGCTCTCGGCATGGCAGACAGGAAGCTCAGACAGATGCACCGGCAGCAGACAGAGGTAGGGGATGTGCCCTTGTATGCCACACCCCTTCCACTCTCCATCCCAACATCTCTTCTACCTGTGCATACATCAGTAGATGATTATCAAGCCTTCCTGTTCAATACCACCAGAAATCCCACCCAAGATCATGTGACGCCACAGGGGACGTCTGTATGCAAAGAGTGACAGGGCCGTCAGTGGGGTAGTATACAGGAGACTTCAATATTAATAGTTATTTATTTTAATTAATTGTTTATTTTTGCTTTTTAAAATCAATGGAGACAATAGCCAAAATTGTTAAAATTTGGAAAGCCTGCTTAGTGAGTCCATAACTGTATAATTTAAGATTTATTTCTGTGTGCTTGAAATATTTTCTGGCAGTTTTTATTAAAGAATACCTGAAAAATGTGGAATAGGTTCAGTAAGTGTGAACTCTGCTCTGTAAAACTTAGGCTGGGAAGTAAAAAACAAAGCAACACTGAATAGTAGACCTGGAGGTGTAGCCAGTGTCAACATGCCTACTTAGTAAGTTTGATCCTGGGGACCAGAAAACAAAACAAATAATACAGGAGACTTGACAAGAACAGACTAAAAACTGATAGGAGAGACTTCAGCACTTTATAGATTGAAGCAAAGAGCAGATAGAGAACTTTTGGAATGAGCATTTGGGGATATCTCAGCAATGTAACTGTGAAGTCGGGAACAAGAAACGTCAAATCATCCTTTGTGATGTTTGTCCTTCACTTTCCATTATAACAGAGGGAGACCTTCTTATTTTCAATATATTCCTTCTCCTACTAAAAGCATAAACTTATTTTGTCTAGTTCTGCATTATAATAAAGAGCTAAGAGGATAATGTTTTACCTCTAAAATGACATCATTCAAGAAATTATAGTAAGACAAAGTCCCATAATCTTTTTATCTTAGTGGATATTATCATCGACCATGAGACTGCTTTATCAACTGCAGCGCACTTATATACTTTAAAGTATCACATGGCTGCATTATTGTCTGTAATGTATGTCCTCACTGCAACAAACACCTGGGGAAATAATGCAAGGCAGAGATAAAAAGTAAGGAAAATGTGCTACCCAGGGTGGAGTCTGTACTGTGAATACTGAAGCCAGTGGCAAAAGATGGGGCAATTGAAGTCCTGAGTTTGCAGGATGGCAGTAGAGAACTTACCACTTAAAAGGCAGACTCACTTAAGAATTTAACACTTAAGAATCTTAAATGCAGGGCCGGAGGTTTAGGTCAGTGGTTCAAGTGCCTGCTGGGCGTGGTGGCTCATGCCTGTAATCCCAGCACCGGGAGGCAGAGGCAGGAGGATTGCTGTAGTGTGAATCTGAGGCTGAACTACAAAGCGAGACCCTGTCTCAAAAAAACAAAAACAAAAGCAGAAAAAGAATCTTAAATGCTTTCAAAAATTGTTACTAGGTAAAATATCATAGCCCTTCACCCCTGCTGTATGATAACATATATTATGATCTTAAGAGTGGGAAATTCTTTTAATATTTTAGGCAATTTGATTAGAAGAGACTTTTTTTTAATTTGCTGAGTTGTCCTTCATTGTCCACCATTTGGTCATTAGAGAAAGCAATGTATTTCCCTGAGAGGCACTCTTAGTTGTAAGGTCACTGTCTAGTGTGCAGGGACAGTAATGCAATGATAGACTGATGACAACGACGGGAGCCGACATTCGAGAACAGTTACAGTCCGTGGTACAGGCAGGCCTCTCAGCATCCTGAGCCACGGAGCGTCGCGATGAGACAGACGCGCGCTGTCATGAGCACGCAAGTCACGGCCTCAAGAGTGAAGAATGAACCTGCGCCTCGAGGAGATCTGGCTGCCTTGATGAATGATGCTGCCGCCATAAGTCCCCGGCTTATTCTGTTCATTCCCAATGCTTTCTCTCTCTCTGTCTCTCTCTCCCCCACACACACCCTCTGTCTCTCTCGATTCTGTCACTACACTTCCCCTCGGTCCGGGCCCTGGCATTTCCAGGTCTTCAAGTCACTTCCCCAGCAGCCCTGAAGTTCCTGGAGCCCCTGGCATGGACGAGCTGCTATGCCGGGTTGCCTCCCCAACCCCCAGCCTCTACTCCTTGGTGTTCGCTGAGGGCTCCTCTCTGGGGCAATGTTCCTGCTCAGATAATGAGGATCCAAAGGGCTGGCTGCCCTCGTGGCGGTGGGATTCAATCCTTACTCTTGCTTTTGGAGAAACTGAGCTGGAGCTTAATTGGGAGAAATAGGAACCAGACAAAAGCCATCCACGTCACCTTCCAACTTGCAGATGAGGCCTCCTTTTAATGCTCATATCATCTTCTCTATGCTCAGTCTCCCTTTATTCTATCCTTCAGGTATCTGTTCTGTGTTTCAGCCCAGGGTTTTCTTTTCCTGGAAGAAATTCATCTTGTTCTTCTTAAATATAGTAATTTCCCATCTAACTGAGCTACTGTACTAGAAATGCCACTAGCAAAGAATTTTAAACAATATTGAGAGAAATTTCTCTTAGGTACAACTTCAGATATTTCTAAAGTTGTACAGACAGTTGTTATTTATGTTAACTGGTAAGTTATCTCCAAATTATTACCTCTAAAATTGATAGTTATTATTAGTGAGAATTGTAATAACATATTAAAAAATGTATATCATGTCATGTTTCTTCTCATTGGATTATCCCAAATAGCTGCTTGGTATCTGACAAGTGTCACTTTTCTCGTCACCAGTTGACATGCAAAGAGGTTTATAAACTTGAACAATGTCACCTAACAAAGGAATGATAGATCTTCAGAGCTGTCTTTTTTATAATTAAATGATCAATATAAAGAAGTGCCTTCTCACTATTATGGCCACTGAGTTGAAAAGAGAAGTTTAGACCTCTGCTGAATTTATTGTAGTCTCCAGACTGTCACCAAGATCTAGGCATTCTCCAGTTGATTCACTGTTTCTCTTTATGGAATCCAACAAGTATGATGCGTATTACACTTCCTCAAATGAACTGAGAGCAATAGAACTACTAAGTCACAACATTTAACATAAGGTGCATAAAACAGAGGTTGTTTGCTCACAGTAAACATTTCTTGATGATGAAGATTGTGAGGCTTACAGAATTAGTTACACAAACAGGAGAGAGAGATGGGGCTTCCAGACTGCAGCCCTGTGGAGGAGTTATACTGGATGCCAGTGTTACAAGCAGAGACAAAGATTCTTACAAGAAATCAAAACTAGCTTTTTCCCTTCTTAAGGGTGTATAAGGAGAGGAGGGGGGTGTTGTATCCTGAGTCACGCTGCCTCCCTTCAGTGAAACCTGATTCTGTCTTAGTCTTCTGATGTTTAGTTCATTGTACATTTTGATACATTCTTACAACTAGGTAAAGAGGAAGTTAGCTTCTTGGCCATTTTATTCTGGAGCTGAAAATCCGTTCTGCACTATTTCTCTGTATTTTTAAAGAAATTATAAATTCATACATTTAAAACTTCTTAGAGTGCTCCAGAAGGTAATTCCCTGGAGAGATACTAAATCTAATTTTCAAAAGACAAATCAGTTAGAAATCAGTAGTGACAAAGAGAATGACAGAAATCTTAAGGGCACTTTTGGAATTCATAATGATAGCAAAAGCAGATACAGAGTGTGGACAGTGGTGAATAATTTCTACAGAGATAATGTAAAAAAAAAGAAGCTAGAAAAGTTAAAAATAAATTAAAATCCTGTAGTTATAATTCTTCAATATCTAAATTATGTACTTGTACTAATAATAGCAAATATGTAGCCACATATACATCATTTTCTTTATTGCTATATTGGAAAAATGTTAGGAGTTAACCTGGGCTGGGTCCTGCCCTGCTTTGGGCAGTAGGGTCTGCTCTTGAGTTCTCCAGGAGAAGACTCGAATGGTGGGCCACAAACAGGAGTGCCAAGGCAAAAGCAATAAGGTGTTACACCCTAACACGGCCTCTGCACAGGGGAGAGTATACTTGGGACTCGTCCACAGAGAGAAAGCCTATAACAGGCATTACACCAAGACCTAAGGTAGGATTTCTTTGGGCCTTTAAATTTGAGGTGGGATCAGTGATCTGTGACTGACAGGTCTTTTTCCAATCAGCTGTGAGTCTCACCCTCAAATCGCTTAGGAGAGTTATTTTTTTTTTTAATTCAAATCTGTATTGGTATATTATATATACACCTCATTGTCGTATTCAACATTGAGAATTTGTACCAGAATATGACATGCCTTGATTCTTATTTTTTCCTGTTCCCCTACCCACCTGACAACTCCACCCCCTATATACATAAGCTGTGTGTCCTTATTTTTTTATTACTATCACATTCATTTCCCCCTCATTATTTACTCCTACACTCTGTTTCCTTTTAAATATTTTCTATTGTACAATATTTCTCCTGTATGTACTAGAACTCATTTACATCTTCATTTTCTCATAACAGAGAAAAAAATATGATATTTAGCCCCACTTAGTCCTAGTTGGAACCAACACAGGGTCCAGCGCATGTTGTGAGAGTCAAAACCACAATGTGGCGTCATGTGGAGGAGACCTCCCTTGGGCAGCAGGGTCACCATGGTCAAATCTGAGGCTCGCTACTCTGTGGGATGAAAAGATGTCAGACAGTGTAAGGAGAAAGATGTGTCTGAGGAATAAAGTTACAACAAATGCAAATCATGCACTCCAGGTCCCGAAGGTGCAAGCTGCATAGTTATACTAATAACAGTGAACACAGAGTCATACAATATGCATTTCCCTATTGTCCTCTTGCAAAGGATTTGATTCTACTCGGTATGGAGTACTACTGGATTCCAGCTGACTTTTTCCAGCTCCCTTGTAATGCCAATAAAAAAGGAGCACGTGAGAAAATATAAAAAGTAGATTAAAGGGGAAAACAATTTTATATCCCTAATTTGTCACACTTTTATTACTGATTTATCCTACCCCGAGGCTTTTATGTTAAGTGCCCTTTCTTGATTTAGATATACTTTGAAAGGGCAGGAGTAGAAAAGAGCACTGAATAAAAAGACGATAAAAAAGAAATTCAGAGAAACAAGCCTATCCCTCTGGTTTATGGAAATACAAGCGAGAATTTATGCTGGCTTAAGGTTCTGTTGTATATTTCACCAGTGGATAATCTTTGTTGTTACCACAGAATCAATAGCGGGCACTTTTTACAAGTGTTACACAGGGCTGAGGACCTAGCTCAAGTGGTACCTGCCATACCTAGCTTGTAAGTACAAGGGCCTGAGTTTCATCCCTGGTAATACAAAAAAATATAAATATGTATGAAAAAATAAAGTATAAAACAGAAATTCAGTGCTTTATATGTTACCTAATTAATTAAAAACAAACGGCTTGTAATTCTGAGGAGTGCTTTAACATGTCTACATAACCTTATTCAAAAGCAAGTTCTCTGCAGACAGAACTGGAGAATTTAACTGAAAATATTAGTTTATTTGTTTATTTTTGAGGCAGGGTCTTGCCATATATTTCAGAGAAGCCTTGAACTCTAAATGTAGCCCAGGCTGGCTTTGAGCTAATGGAAATCCTCCTGCCTCAGCCTCTCAGCACCACTATGTTACCTAAGGACAGCCCCGTGCTGAGGTCCATTCTCAACCTGTCTTGCCCTAGACTGACAACACCCAAGGGGGACTTCCCCTTTGTCCACAGCCAAAGCCCCTGAGATCTTGAGCTGCTTCTTGTCACCTTGCTCAGTACCCTACTCATTGATTTCCTCCAAGTGCTTCCTATGAGCTTTCACCAGAATTCTCCTGCCAGAGCCAGTGTCTGACAAAAACCACTGATCCGTGTTGTTTCTGCTTGACACTGGCCCAGTGGTCAACCTGCTTCTCATCTCAGAAGAGCGTTGCTGAAAGAACAGCAGCATAGCTGATGTGCCTGAAGCCAGAGCAAGGCAGTGTAACTGCCACCTTAAACAACCGTCACAGGAGAGCAGTTACTCTGTGTAATTCCGGATATCAGTCTTTCACATAGATTCCTGTAAATTAGATATTTCTCAAATAAGCCCATAAAGCTTACCAAACCATATAATCTGTCTTGAGAGTGAAGCAAAAAAATGAGAAAAAAGGAAGAAGTGTAAATAACATAGGTTAATAATCAAGTGAATAGAATAATCTTAAAATATTGGCCTAATATATTATATTGAGATTAAAGTTTATCATAGATAAGAATATTAAAGTATGGTTTGTCAAATACTTTCATGATTTCAATGTCAGATAAACTCAACTTAATTATATCTTGTTTTATTTTTCAAATTAAATTGTAAAAAAAAATGCTACTTGGCTATTACTGCAATATATTATATACACATACAATATACAATCTTTGAAAATTATTTTCAAAGCTTTAAAATTTCTGCCAAGTGGAAGTGCATACATTATTTAACAACATAAATATAAGTAGATCAGCTAAATCATTTATATTGTACTAAAAACAGACATTTCTGACAGAGCCTTTTTGATATATGTAGGCATATCGAAATACTATTCTTCCTCTCAAATGGCAAATGAAATCAGAAGAAAGATCAGGACAGCTTCTAACTCTGTCATTTGATCCTGTGTCACCAATTCATTTGTGAAGTATACTCCCTTGGACTTAGAGATAAATCAATCATTCATATATATATATACATATATATACATATATATATGTATATATATATGTATATATATATACATATATATTTTTTTTTGAGGATGATTTGCAAGGTTTGTATTGGGCAGTATAGTAACATTCTTTCACTGGTACAGGAATCAAAAAAAGAAAAACTGTCAGAAGATTACAAGTTTTGTTAAGAATATGCTGATACCATGATGCATTTTGACAATTTGACATGGAGGATAAATATTGTGAAAGGATCTGTGTCGATCTCAGCAATGAATGAATGTAAAGAATAGGTGTGAGGTTATCTTTCTTGGCCATAGCTTATGAATTTATAGCTTTCATATTTGGTTACTGTTAACAGATACAACTTCTGACTTTCAGCCTTAGATCCCTAGGATTTTATAATTTCCCAAAATAAATGTTTTTCATACACAGCTGTGAAATCAGTACACTAGACAATCAAAGAAGGAAACAATATAAATGCATTCAGTAACATTCATGCTGTCTTATTGGCAAATAAAAATTTGAAATATCGTTACACTCACTAATGTAATCAATATTGTAAAGTGTAAATTCACTACTGGGAGTATTGGGGAAAAATCAGTACACATAGTCATTGGAGTGGACTTTTCCTTTTGACAGTGTCTTGCAAGCCAGTTTAGTATTATGTAGGAAAAGCAAAGAAATGTCACCTAATCTTATTGTATTACTTGGACTCCTACCCTTCCTCTAAGAAATAATTCAAAATAAAAAGTAGAAATGTGCACACAAAAAGCTGAATGTATTTCAAAAACTAATATTAATATCCACAAAGTTTAGCAAGTGAGATAATTTAACAAAAATTGATGAACATAAATCCATTACAAATTCACACAGAAGGAAAAGGCAATTCCACTAAAGTAAAATCATAGAAAGTTTTTTTACTCAAAATTTATTAATCAGTTGAATTTCATTTTCTTCTTCTTGCAATGAACTATACAACTTCTTTAATACCAACTGTAGTTTTAAAACTTTCCCATATGTAATTAATATTCCTATAAAATTCCTATATGTAATTAAATAAAACATGAAAAACATTCAAAGCATAGAATAATAGAATTACATCAAATGTGCTAAATGTTAGTGCTAACAAATAAAAAGAGAATGAGGAAGATAGATGACAGCAGATTTCACAATAGATTAGTAGGTATTGTCTTGATATGATATATCAAAAATACTTTTACTAGATTACATAAAATATTGGTGCACAGTATAAAATTAATGTTAATAATTTAAATATTAATTTATTAATTAGTTACTTGTATAATCAATTGTATAGAAAGATGAAAACTAAGGGATAAAATAAGTAGATTAATTTCTCAAAATTTTTGTTGTGATATCAATTGTATCTCGATATGAGTCAAGAAACAATTATAATTGTAATGTTAATCTAATCCTAAAAATAAATAAAAATTGAAATGGGTAAGACTATGTGATCTATAAATGAAAGTAAGTGTGTGGCTAGAAGAACATTTTAGCTTTCTGTGTACTTCTGTGGGGCTATATGGGTATTTCATATACATTTCATGTATAATAACTAACTATATTCCTGTGCCATATTGTCTAGCTTTACAAATAGTTGCTATTAGTATTATTTGAATAACACTATATAATGTAATGCATATTATTACATCATAGGGAATGCATTACATAATAGGAAAAAGATCTGGGTGCAAAAGACTATCTGGGGCACTTACTGAACACAAAAGAAATAGGTTAGCAGAACAGTCAACATGCAACTAGTATATGTGTAGACACATATATGGTTATTACATAACTTTTGTGTTTAAACTCTTTGTCAGTTTTGGAACACAAATCAAACCCTGAATAGTGGGCCAGTAATTTGCTAAAAGAGCACCGAGTGACTGAATGCAGAGCAAGGCTGAGCCTGGCCCAGGGGCAGGTGTGATTAACCACCTCCGTGATGTCAGCTCGGACTCTGTGCTCACCGCTGCACACCTTTGATTTTATCTTCTCTTTCTTTCTTTAAAGATCAATTGCAGTTACCTCTATGATCTACAAGGACTAAAACATGATCACTACTTTCTCTCATACTTTACTCAAATGCTATATAAAAAGACTAACATATTTTTCATGCTCTTTGATTCAAAATTATCAGAAAAATACTATATTCCAGTAGGGGAAGAGATTCCTGTCTGTCCCAATCCAGAAAGCATGACAGAGCAGTCGTACTGCTGGGCATCTCTGAATGTTGCCTCATGACATGGCTGGAAGAACGTGAGGTTCTCAGGAAGGTTTATGTGTACAAAGGGAGCAACTGGGAATGCTGGGCCGAAATCCAGTCTGTCCATAACCTGAAGCATCACTGCCTTTGAGTAAATGCATTTTGTGTTCTTGGCCCAACTGCTAGGTCTTAACTCTCTCACTTTTGTATGTACCGCTCCTTCACCTGATCTCTCCATTCATCCTTTCGCCTCTCACTCATTCCTCTCTCTAAAGTGAACCCACTCTCTGGTGGTGTTTCCAGTACCTGCAATGTCACCCCAGCCAGACTTTGGCTTGTTTGATCAATCAATAACTAAAGGATCATTTGTTACCTTTTTTATTTCCCTTACCCTATCCTTTCAATTAATTACTGGATTTTAAATCTTGCCCTTATTTTGAGATTGCAAAACACATAGAACTCTATCCATCCTGGAAGCATTTTCTCTAGACTACTGTGTTAAGCTCCTAATTCCCTTTTCCCTATCCCCCATTTTTATTTTTTTTTTCAAAATACAACAGCCAAAATGATACTGAACCAATAGAATTGAATTTTATTTAAAACATTTCTGTGACTCCCACTGCTGTGAACACTAGCTTCGGTGCTTAGCAAAGTCCCACCCTGTGCTGACATGTTCCCTCATGAAACTGATCCTCCCATATGCCTTCCAAGTTCTCCAAGGAAGGAAACAGCAAACAAAACAACACAGCAGGTACCAAGACTTCCCCGAAGCCCTGGCTCACCAGCATCCACTTCCCACTCGCTCTCTCTAGTGCAGTCTCATAGTATTTGCTCTCCTTACTTTATACAGTTTAGAAAAATTCGCAGGGTCTGTATTTAAGGATATTTTATTTAGTGCATTACTCTATTTTACAATACACAATAGTTATATTGATTTGAGAGAGTTGACAATATGGACTTATAACATCTGATGATTTAATTCCCTTCCACCTCCACACCTCCTTCGCCCTCCCCAGAACACTTTCCTATGTTCACAGAGTCACTCTGCTTCAATACCGAAAGTCAGTGTTCCCTAAGAACCTTTCCTGGACTAGTGATTTGCAGTACGATAGTCTCGAGGTGCTGGCAGCTGTGGAGAGCTCCGCTCACCGTAGCCAGGCAGCCACCAGGATGATCAGCCCGTACCCCGTGGTCCCCTGTGTTGTGAAGCTCTGCTGTTCAGCCAATTAAGTGTATTAAATCCATTTCTATCATATTTTCAACTTCAGTGGGCTTCTTGTGGCCATGATAAATTGAACAACTATGCACAAAATAAGCCAACATGTATTAAATAAAATAAAACTTTCTTTCTAACTGTACAGAGGGAGTAAACAGTGTAGTTTTCATATTTATCTGTACCATAGTTACTGACAAATTAATAATGAATGTCTGTAGGAATGAATTAAATCCACTTTAAATGTATTTCCTCATCTGTCATTTCCACTTAAAAGATGAATGAATGCCCAAATCACTAATAACTCCTTTAGCAATTCCTTAAGTAATTATCCCAGATTTGCCATATTTAACTTTGCTTTTCAAATATAAATATATACTTTTATTTTGTATCTTCACATGTGCTTCTTAATATGCTCAAAGAAATTTGAAAGAGACTGTGCACTGTGGCCTTGAGATTGTCTTGCGCTCGCCAGCAAAGCCTAATATGTGTGTATACCTTCTCTGGAGATTGATTCATGGCTTCCATAGCTTCTGGTTGATTTTCAACCGATAGCATGCTGCTGATGCAGCAGATGTTCAGTGATCTTGTCTGTCTCCCTCCTGTGCCTCTGGGATGGTGTCATCAGCGTATCACTGCTAGGGAATGAAGCCTTAAAGAATTTTGTGTCACTTTACAGTTTATTATATGAATTTTATTGTCAATGAAATTAAATCAATACCATAAAAAATCCCAAAATGAATCTTCTTAAATGGGAGTCTTAACTTCTAAACCATAGAGGTAAATGGACACAATATTATATCCTGATCTCCCTCAATAAAAATATCAGGCAGAAAATGCTTGAGCAGTCTTTGCCATATGTTCAAGATGTCACTGCAGACAAGTTTCTGGACAGAGTGAAAACAGTATTTTTAGAGAGTCAGTTTTCAAGGTTGAGTTAAGGATTTATGGTAGTTATATTGATTAACACTGTTATAAATCTCTTCTATCTTCCCAGTGACTGTATCGATACTCCAGTATCTCAAATTTTGTGTGTGTGTGTGTGTGTGTGTGTGTGTGTGTGTGTGTGTGTGTGTGTGTGTGTCCTGAGGCTAAAGGAAACAAGACACATCCTTCTTTGTCTTTCTGCTTTCAGAACTGGCGTGGTTACATCTTAAATATTCCCAAGGTGCCATGTACTACAGGTGTGGCAGCCAGCTGGGGTGATATTGACTCATGGTGGAACGCCAAGGAAGTGGGTCTAGTGGAAGGAAGATAGGTCATTGAGGACTTGACGTTGAAAGGGCCTTGTGGGCTCCAGACTCTTCCTCTGTCGCTCTTCCTTCCCAGGCCCTCAAGATGAGCAGCTTTGCTGCACCATGTGCTTCTTTCCATGAGATACTGTCTTACCACAGACCCAAAAGTTACAGGCTCAACCAATCATGAACCAAAACCTCTAATCCCATATAAACCACCCTTGCATGTACATATCTTTGTTCTCAGGTATTGTGTCACAGCGAAGGAAAGTTTGCTAACTCAAGAACTAACTGCAAAATAAAATATGCAGACAAATAGACTGGAACACAATGGAACCCGAACCTCAGTTGTTAAGCAGCCATATGAGCTTCTGGTCTGTTCTCTGTGCTGCAAAGACCCATTAGAATTGTAGAGAATAAACCCACCAGCACAGGTGCTTATCAGCTAGTACCTGGGCAAGCTGAGATTTCATACTTTGGATCTGTCATGAATAAGAAGCAAAGCCTGTATCTTTTTCCATTCCTCTAGGTCACCTAACAATTTTTATCTTAAGAGGAATAAGTGAGACCAAGAGGAAAAATGAATACTTTTCACAGAAATCACTGCATGCAAATAAGCTGTTGCAGTGCTGAGCCCCTGACAAACAGAATGTGCATGGTCAGGCCGGCTAGTGAGGAAATGTTTGGGATATGATGCGTCAAAAACTTCTGGCCTGTATTTCCTATAAAAGGTACACCTACATCCATTCTTTTGTTCCTTAATTACTTTCATTGGATATATAACCTCATTGACTTCTTACAATATAATATTCAAGAGAGACTGAGATAGAGTTATGCAAGTTTCTCTGGATATGAGAGAAATCCCAGTCCATGCCTGAGTTTTTCACTGGAGTCAAAAGGATTAATTTCTCAGGCACACGCAAGTTTGTAACTTTTTTGTAATGTCTTACCTTTCTCCTGGTACTGCTACTTCCCTCTTCATTTCCTCTTAAGATATCTGTACACCCTAGAATAAATTTATCCCTTAGATGATTTTTCATTTCTGGTGTATTTCTTTTTTTTTTTTTCTTTTTTTGAGACAGTCTTGTTTTGTAATTCAAGGTCGCTCTGAGCTCACTATGTAGCCCAGGCAAGCTTCAAACTCAGCAGTCCTCCTGCCTCTGCCTCTAAGTACTGGAATTATAGGGCTGAGACACCATGCCCAGCATTGTTATATGTGGCTACTGGGGATCAAACCAGAGCCTTGGGGTTGCAAGGCAGGCTCTGGAAATGCTGAGCTAAATCCCTGGCCCTCTAGTGTCTTTCTCAGAAGAGAAACATACCATATTCATGTCAGAAATGCACAGCCTTTATTACAAAGAACTTATATACTAGTGGTGCTGATACCAGAAGTCAAATCAAAATGGACAGACAGGTAAGAGAAGTAATTGTTATTTGAAATAATAGATGAGATTAATACAGAGACTTCTCTGGGGATAGGAATCTACTTTTAAAAGAAAGTTTCTTAGGAAGTGAAGATGTGGGACATTCTGTGTGTGAAGAATGACATGTTACAAGTTCCGCATGTGGGAAAAGTCTTGTTTCAATCAGGAAACTGAAAGCAGTTCAGTGTGAAGAGTCAAGGTTGCAAGAGCAGAAGTGAGCACAATACAGAAGAGTCCTGCGAGCCATGATAACGGCCTCTTTTTATGTACTGCTGTCCTGTGCAATATAAATATAGAACAAGGTATAAGTGGTGGTCAATTGTAGACTTATTTGAAATGCATGTCATCGAACTGAATCTATCCAAGAGATAATAAATCTAAAGTCATAATGCATTTAGTGAGATTTTGCAATTAATTCTTCAACACCCAGTGTACATTTTACATTAAGTAACAGATGTCAATTTGCCACGCTGCTTTTCAAGCCCTTCCTTGTCTCGTGTGACTAGAGGCTGTCTTTGGAATGAGAAGTAACCAGTGGGCTGTAGGCAGGAGGGTGATGTCAGCCAAAGGACACTTGAACCGTTGCTATTGTACTGTGTACAGAAAAGAAGGAATGGAGAGTATATGTGGACAAAGGAAAATCAGGTAAAAGGCTATATTAGTTCCCTGTGCCTCTTATAACAAAGCAACATACACTAGAGTGCTTGAAAGAGGAGAAATTTATTTTCTTACCCTTCTGGAGACTAAAAGTCTCATATCAAGATGATAGTTAGACCATGTGTTCCCCAGATCTCTTCCACTTCCAGGGGCTGCTGGGAGTTCTCAAAGTTGCTTGGCTGCATCTCTCCTGTCTCCACCTTTTGGCCTTCTCTCTTGTGTCTGCATCACTGTGGGTAAATGTTTCTGTTACAACGCCAGGCACACTGGATTTGTGGCCTGTCCTTATTGAATTTAATTTCATTTTAGTTGATTATATTACAAAGACCATTTCCAAACTGGGTCACATTCACAGTTCCAGATGGGTATAAATTTCAATGGGAAGCATTCAATCCTGTGCCGAGGCTAACGCAGTAACGGTGGTGATTTGTGGATACCCAGCACATATCTAGGTGCTGCTCCAATGGCAGCCTCCTGGGGGGCACGGAGCAATGGTAGTGCGCGTATAATGAAGATAATGAAGATTGCAAAATAGACTCAAAGACATCACAGTCTCACTCAGGTGTGGAGAGACAAACCTGGAACACTGCCCAGGATCCTTCCTAGGCACTGCTCCTCACACCTTTCTCAATCAGCCCCTAGAAGCCCACTGTGACCACCCTGAAGGCTTTCACGACTGGAGCCTCTGAGAGGTCTGACTCAGAATGTCTCCCCCACGTCCATCTGAAGTGAGGCCTTTCCTAAATTGCTCCCCTTGCCAAGAAGAGCATTAAACAAGATGACATTGGCCAATCTGTCATAAGCAATAAATAAGTCAAATGAGTATTTTTAATCCACCATTATTGAAACTTTTCAAATGATTATATGTAATGTGACATGCTAGGAGCTAGAATAATAATGTTTAAAATATCAATCAGTTCTTATTTAAAAATTCAAGAGACAAAATCAATTTGCTTCACATGTAGAATACTGTGTAGTGTTCTCTTAGTGCATGGGGTTTTGATAATTTCAATCTGTGTATATTAACATTTTCAATTTCCATTTTCATTCAACCTATTCCTCTCTTAAATGACCTGACCAAAAATCTTTTTAAATCTAGATGTTTAATCTATATAATCTATTATAAGTAATCTTTTCTATTAATTTAAATATGTCTTATAATGGGCTAAGCTACAATTCTTGTAGAGCTTAGCCGCCCACCATTTTCTCTGTGGAAAATGTCACGTAGTTTCCTACTCTGGGAATCAGGAGCTCCTTTGTTTCCTAAGTGTGTGGATTTGCTGACATTTCCTCTTTCTGTTTGCCTTTCCATATTTGACCAAGTTTTAAAACACGGACATAAAATGAAACTCCTAACTTTTTGTCCTGTCTTTGAAACTCTTAAATACCTCACAATGCTTTTCCTGGAGGTTGGTGCCTGAAACATGAAAAAGCTTCCATAACGGGACAGCTGCGGACGTCATGAGCCACAGGCCAAGGTCGTCAATTAGTCTAAATGGTGAGATTTGCAAATTAGACTTTTGAAACTACTGAGGGAAATCCATCCCCTTCTTTTGCCTTGCAGACGTACTTGGCTCACGTGCTTGTTTCTGTTTGTTTTTTCTGCAATCGGCAGTTTCCTGTGTGGGAACTCAGCAGGGCAGACAGAGCCTGCCTGGGCCCAGCCGTCAGAGCCCCAGGAAAGCACACGTGTCTTATCACCTCAGCATCACTTGAAGCTCTGTAACCCCCACAGCCAGGCACCATGGCTGCCTCTCAAGTGCCTCCCAGCAGAGTGGAGCTGGACACACCCAAACTGGGCAGTGAGCGCAGAGGCCCAGGATGTCTGGGCTACAGTCTGGAGGGGAAGGAGCCATGTGATTGTGACGCTTTCTCACCCTCCTGCATTTTCTCCACGTGGGTGAGGGCGTGACGATCTGGTAGCTGGATGTGAGCCTTCTAAAATCCACTGCCTTCTGTCATGTTGGTGAGAGGACAGTATTCAGTTAGAGAGAGATGCAACTAATAGGAATGCTTTTAAATGCACTCCAGTATCCCTTGTGGAAAGGAGATTGAGTGCACCAGGTTTTTTCTTTCTCCCTACTTTTATTTAGTTGAGCAACTGTCCATGACAAAGAAGATGTCACTGAGCACAGTCTTGGTCCCGTATGGATGAGGCTGCTCCTACTGCACAGGGATTTTAAGAAGTAAAAGCTTTATTCCTGGTAAACGGAGGGGCAGATGAGTGGCACACTAAAACGTGCTCGTGGGACTTAAACTAAAGCAAGTGAAACTGAGAATGGAGCACTGGGGAGCTGGCGTGCACCCCTCGCAGGGCCAGATGCCCAGTTCCACTGGTCTTGTCCAAAGCCCTCACTTGTCGTCTCCATCTGTGAAGCTGCTTTTGTCTGACGTTCTTCTCAGTAAAGGACATTGGTTCTGACCTATTTTTGGATCACTTTAAGATCCACTGACATCTTGGAAAACGGTTTTTTAGGAGCCAAGAATATGTCCATCTTCTAGGCAGGTATCCTTAATGAAATTTGATGTCTCCTTGATGGCTCCAGAAACATTAAATTCTGTGTGAGAAGGTTCATTTGGTTGGCCACTATGCAGCTTCTTTGTAATTCCACTGATATTTCCAGTGATACGTTACCATGAAAAGGAGGTAGAAATATTCGGTGGTGCTGAATAATCTTTCTTTTGAATTCCTGAACTCACCCGTGGCTTTTGTGTTGTTAAGCAGTCCTGGCGAGTTTCTCTTTAGCGTTTTGCTCTTGTTTTACATACCTATTCTCTTGTTGACATTGAATCCCATGCCAAGATGATACTCAGTTCTTTTTTATTTATCTCATTGTTAGATTAAACTCACCTTGAGACAGTTTGTGAATTGTTTTTCAGTTTTACATGTTTGCTTCCGTCCTTCCCTTAATGTCAGTTTTTCAAGGCTATTTCCATAAGTATCACCTTTAGTCCATGATTTAAAGTCTAAATTTAGGATTGTACTACTTTAAGCAGGGTATATGTTCTTTTATATTTCAGAAACACTCATTTTATTAATTTACCCTGTTCAAAGGAATTCAAACATTCTAGTGCAAATCTGGAATAACAACACAGATTTTTCTCCCTTTAAAATCAAAATTTGTGTGTTTGTGTGTGTATTATATTTTATAATTATGCCACATTATTTTTCTCATTTCATCCTCTGTGCAGAAAATTTATAGTTTATTATAATCTTGTCTACTTTAGGCTTTATTTCTTTTTTTTTTTTTTAATCTTTATTGGTACATTGCATACACGCATCATGATTGCACTCCATAATGGAGATTTGTACCAGTATAAGACATAACTTAATTCTCATTTTTTCCCATAGCCCTACCCACCCTACCACCCCTCCCCCATATACATAAAATTTGTTTCCTTTCTTTTTGGTTATAATCTCATTATTTTTCCCCCTTCACCGTATTTTACTTTGAGCATTTTCTATTTCATAATATATAACATACAATTCTAGAACTCATTTACATCTTTATTTTCTTATACCAGAGAAAAAAAGTGATACGTACCTATCTGTGCCCTATTTGTTTCACTTATGAGGATATCCTCAAGGTATGTCCATTTAAGTATAAATGATTCAAACTTATCATTTTTTATGGCAGAGTAATACTCCATCCTGTAGAAGAACCACAGCTTTTTTATCAGTCTCCAGTTGATGGACACTTAGGTTGTTTCCAAGACGTAGCAATCACAAACTGAACTGCTATAAACATGGGTGCACATATGTCACTGTGATGTGAGTCTTTTAATTCTTGTGTGTATATACCTAGCTGGGTGATGGCCGGATCAAATGGGACCTCCAATCCTAGCTTTTGGAGGAATCTCCAAACTGATCTCCACAGGGGTTATATGACTCTACAGTCCCACCAACAGTGGAGAAGTGTTCCTTCTTCTCCGCAGCCTTGCCAACATTTGCTGTTGGCTGAATCTGAAATGGCAGCCATTCTGTGTGGAGAATGTGATGAAATCTCAATGTTGTTTTCATCTGCATCTCTCAAATGACTAATGATGTTGAGCATTTCTTCATATGCTTCTTAGCTGCTCTTACTTCTTCCTCTGAAAAATATCTGTTCATTTCATATGCCCATGTTTGAATTGGGTCATTAAATTTGGGTGGGCTGATTTTTTTGAGCTCTTTATATATTCTAGATAGCAGTCCTTTATCTGAGGAACAGCTGGAAAAGATTTTTTCCCACATTGTTGGTTGCCTTTTTGCTCTGTTGGTAGTTTTCTTTGCTGTTCAGAAGCTTTTTAAAAGAATGAGGTCCCATTTGTTGATTTCTTCAGCCAATTCCTGTGCTATAGAAGTTTTGTTCATGAAGTCTTTCCCTAAGCCATTGTCTTCGAGAGTTTTACATAACCTAATTTGTAACAGGTGTAGGGTGTCTGTTTTAATATTTGGTTCTCTTATCTACTTTGATTTTAGCTGGGTACACGGTGAAAGAGTTAGATCCAGTTTTAGTCTTTGGCAAGTTAAAACCCAGTTTTTCCAGCACCATTTGTTAAAGAGGCTATCTTTCCTCCATTGAGGATTTTTGGCTCCTTTGTAAAAGATGAGGTGGCTAAGTGTATCTGGGGTAGTTTCTGGATTTTCTAGTCTACTCTATTGATCCTCGGGTCTGTTACTTTGCCAGTACCATGCAGTTTTTACCATGGTGGCTTTCTAGTATAGTTTCAGGTTCGGAGTTATAATATCCCACCAACACCATGTCCCTGTTGCTTAGAATTGCTTCTGCTATTCTAGGTCTTTTGTGGTTCCAGATGAAAGTTCGGATTTTTTTCTCTAGATCTGTGAAATATGCTGTTGGGATTTCAATCGGGATTGCGTTGAATGTGTAGAGTAGTTTTGGGAGTATAGCCATTTTGACAATATTGGTTCTTGCTACCCATGAGCAAGGTATGTCTTTCCATTTTTGATATCATCTTCTGTCTCCTTTTTCAGAGTGCTATAGTTTTCAGAGTAGAGGTCTTTCACCTCCTTTGTTAGATTGATTCCTAGGTGTTTGATTTTTTTGGGTGCTATTGTGAAAGGGACTGACTCCCCAATTTCTATCTCAGTGGGTATACTGTTTGTGTATATGAAGGCAATTGATTTTTGAATGTTGACCTTGTAACCAGCTATGCAGCTAAAATTGGCGATTAGGTCCAGCAGTGTTTTAATTGAGTTTTTAGGATCCTCTAGATAGAGTATCATGTCATCAGCAAATAATGACAATTTAACTTCTTCTTTTCCAATCTTTATTCCTTTTATTTCTTTCTCTTTCCTAATTGCTATGGCTAATATTTTCAGAACTATATGGAACAGAAGTGGCGAAAGAGGACATCCTTGTCTTGTTCCTCATCTTAGTGTGAAAGGTTTCAATTTTTGACCATTTAGTATGATACTGGCTGATGGTTTCTCGTAGATAGCTTTTATTAGTTTGAGATACAGACCATCTCTTCCAATCTTCTCTAGGGTTTTGAATAAAAATAGGTATTGTATTTTGTCAAATGCTTTTTCTGTATCAATTGAGATGGCCATATGATTTTTGTCCTTAAGCCTGTTAATATAGTGTATAACATTGATTAATTTACGTATGTTGAACCATCCTTGCACCCCTGGGATAATCCAGCTTGGTCAGGGTGTATAATCTTTTTGATAATTCTCTGTATTCTGTTTGCCAGGATCTTAGTGAGGATTTTTGCATCAATATTCATTAGAGATATTAGCCTGTAGTTCTCTTTTTTGGTTGGATCTTTCTCTGCTTTTGGAATCAGTGTAATGGCTGCTTCCAGGAATGAGTTTGGGAGTACTGCTTCCCTTTCAATTTCATTGATGAGTTTCAGAAGTACAGGCACTAACTCTTCTTTAAAAGTTTTATAGAATTCAGCAGTAAAACCGTCAGGTCCAGGGCTTTTCTTTGTTGGCAAGTTTTTAATTCCATTTTCAATTTCACAGATTGTTATTGGGGCATTTAACATTTCTATATCTTCTTTATTCAGCTTTGGGAGTTTGTATGTGTCTAGAAATCTATCCATTTCTTCTACATTTTCCATTTTATTAAAGTATAAATTTTCAAAGTAGGTGTTTATTATCCTCTGGACTTCCTCTGGGTCGGTAGTAATTTCTCCTTTCTCATTCCTAATAGCATAGGTATGAGCCTTTTCCTTCCTTTCTTTAATGAGGTTGGCTAAGGTTCTATCAATTTTGTTTATCCTCTCAAAGAACCAACTTTTCGATTCTTTGATTTTTTGAACCATTCTCTTGGTTTCTATTGCATTAATTTCTGCCCTGATCCTTATAATTTCTTGACTAGTGAGAGCTTTGGGTTTGTTTCACTCCTCTCTTTCTAGTCTCTTGAGGTTCAGCATTAAATTGTTTCTTTATTTGCTCTGTTTTCTGGATGTAGGCTTTCACTGCTATGAATTTTCCTCGTAGAATTGCTTTCATTATGTCCCATAAATTTCTATATATTGTACTGGGGTTATCATTTAGTTGTAAGAACTGCTCAATTTTCTTTAATTTCTTCTGTGACCCATTGGTTGGTCAGCAGAGTGTTGTTCAGTTTCCATGTGTTTGTGAAGATCCTGTGCTTTCTTTTGCTATTCAGCTCCAATTTCAGGGCGCTATGGTCTGA
>PVIR01005547.1:0-71648 GCA_004026965.1 Petromus typicus
CAGTTCTCATCCTTGACTTCTATTAACTCCTAGCCATTTTCTCTTTTATGGTCACCCTTGATTCGAAGCATCTGCTTTGTTCAAGATCAAAATAGTACTAGAAATGAGTCTTCATGCAAGTTTCCATTAAAAATCACACGGAGGCACAGCACTGATAGATTCAGGGCTCTGTCCTGAACATTTGGAAGTCTTATGTGAAAGTATATGTCACTTGAGATACTGGTTTCTGCTATGCATTGGTCTCCTCTTCGTGTTCCTATCCAATTCCTGCTCTTCTTTATTTTCCTTATAAGGGGTGGGGATTTTAGAGTGGGTGAGAACATGGGAAAAATGAGAACCAAGTCATGTCATATACTGGTACAAATTGTCAATGTTGAATGTGATCATGATATGTATATAAAATGTACCTGTTTCACAGTTTTTTTAAAAAGTCTGAGTCCAGTAGCCTCACATTTTTTTTTTCCTGTGGTGTGGAAAAGGGCCCTAGCTATGTCCAGCCTTTGCAACTATATAGTCTTTTGACACTGACAACAGAAATTCTCCACTGTGGACAATTCTACGGAGAGCTAATTCTCCTTAGCTCTAAGATGCCATTGTACTCAGTAATATGATTTTGTTGTTTTCTCACTTTTGAGATCATGGTGAAAGTGAGAAGGAGAAAAAGAGCCAAAGAATGAAATTACCTGTCCCAGATCCTGTTACTGATTAGTGGAGGAACTGAGATCTGAATTCATGTGTCCCTGATTCTGAAACCTATGTTCTTTC
Organism: Petromus typicus; assembly: GCA_004026965.1. Taxonomy (NCBI): domain Eukaryota; kingdom Metazoa; phylum Chordata; class Mammalia; order Rodentia; family Petromuridae; genus Petromus; species Petromus typicus. The sequence continues at coordinate 766 of PVIR01005547.1, forward strand.
TATTCACAACCAGGCACAAGACTCAGAGGATGCCTAGGAAATTTTTAAAAAAGCTTTAGCAATATTAAATATATTTACAATTCTCGAGAAGACCCAAACCTACTGGACCTGTAATGCAACTCATGTGAGTCGCCAGAAAGGGTGAAGAGGTCTTTGGTGTGGAGTTTTGAGTTGTTAATCTTAGACATTCTTTAAAAGTCTTCTTTAGCTTTGAAAAGAGGTCATTCATCTTTAGCTAAGAGAGGAAAGGCGATGCTGTTCTTTCTCGTTTGGTTAAAATTGGTTTATCTCATTGCTAGAGTGAACTTTTCAGTCACTGGAATGGGAAGGAAGGCAGTGTGGTTTGAGGAGTGAGCCCCTCTGAGAGGACAGCATTATTCAAAGTAAGGGGGAAATGACTCATTGATTAATTATGCATTCATACAAAGGTTCTACTTTCCTCTCTATCTGACTAGCTATGTGAACTTGGCTAAGTTTTCTGACCTTTAGAGATCATGGTGTTTTGGCAGTGTACTGTGGCACAATGGTCTACCACACACCTTTGTATTCAGCCACCAAATTTTGATCTGAATTTCCCTTATTTTGTCATAAGACTATATCTTGTAAGAATGAAATCTATCAAAGAGCAGCCAAGGTTACAGAACGTACTTCATACAGTAAAGCTGTGTACAGTTCCTGAAGTAAGATGTAAGACAGATGACAGAAAATACAGATGAATATAAAGAAAATGTGGTATGCGAAGAAGGGAAAAATTTGATGGTAAAAAAGAAATAAACAGAAACAATACAGTTTCTGTATTTGGGGGTCAGGGGTTGAAGAGAAGGTGGGGGAATGAAAAAAATGAGACTCAAGATGAGGAATGAGGAATGTGATCAAAATATATACCTAAAATGTAGTAATAAACTCAGTAAAGAAAATGATGTGTATATGTAATGTACCAATAAAGATTAAAAAATTTAAAAAAACAAAAACAAGAGGATGCACTTATAGACTGTGGGTTGCTACTCTACCACAACGAAGGATAAACTCAAGTCATTTATAGGAAAATAGATGAATCTTGAGATCATAATATTAAGTGAAATAAATCAGGTACGCAAGCTTACATATTTATGGTTTCTCTGATATGAGAACTTCAACACAGAAATAACAAAATAAAAGATAGACAATATGCAGTAGGGAGGTAGCTCTTTCTCAGAAGGGAAGGGGAGCCAGAGATGGAGGGAGAGAGAGGGAGGAAAGGGTAGGGATGAAGAAAGAAGTAAAAGAATCAAGATTTGGCATGTACGTGTACCAGCTGTACAGAGGGAATGTGGTCATTATGTACTACAAACATGCACTAATAATAAAACAAAACAAAACAAGACAGAATAAGCTCTAAGAAAAAGTTTGGTTTTCTCAGAATATACTGGGATTTCTCTGGTAAGTTTATAAGAAGCGTGGTCAAGGTTGCAAATAGGTCTTCACCAATCACGATGCACTTTTGAAGGATGACCATCTGTCCACAGAAAAGTAACTGCCAATACGCATTGTGGACACAGCAGGACACATGCACATCACAGGGCTGATTGTGCTGTATTATTGATTTGCTGTTATTTTGAATTTTGTGTAATTGTGATTTCCCTGAATAGAGTCTTTCAAACTTTAAGGAATAACTATTCATCCTGTCTAGTTCCCTAAAACTTCCTTAAAAATAAATCCAAACATAACAAAGTTGATTTAATTACCTCCTATTTATCTCTAATAGCTTGAGTTTTCTGCGTTGAACTGTGGTCTGCTCACCTGTAAAATATAGAGGTTGAGCAAGATAGAAGGGTGCATGTGCAGAATTTTGGGAAATTAAAAGAGGACATTGTGTATAACACTTCAAGTTTCCCACCTTTACATCCAGTAAGAGAATCCAGTTTTATCTTGTGATGCCGGGTTTTGGACACTTTCAAAAATAGTTTAATTTACAAATAACAGAAAATTGTTCTCAAATCCAGATGAGCATAAATGATGATCTACTTATTTATATAACAAAAGAAGTTCAAAAGCAGATGGGTACAGCACATTACTGCAGATTTGTTATATTCATGTTAGAGGTTTACTTTGTTGGTATTTTTCCTGGATTGCTATATGCTTCATCATGCTAGTTTGGGTCTCGGGAAAGAATTGTCAATGAGGTTTACTCCCTACCCTCACCCTTTCATCTAGAAAAGCTGGCCTGCGCAGCCCACTTTGCACATCCTGCTCTCCCACAAGTGGCAGACACTACTCACCTGTTTTAAACCAATCATGATGTAAGAGCACTTTGACTTGATTCGTGCCATAAGCCAGTGAGGCAGGTGGGCTGGAGCAGAGCCAGAGCTCTTCTCGAATGACACATTCAGAATAAGGACGTTTTTTCCAAGAAGATTTAGATCTGTTTTATCATAAGAACAATAGCAATAATGCATGTAGTAGGAGGAACCAATGTCCACCTAAGAGTCTCTTTAGGATGCTCTCTGAAAACAGATTTCCATTTCTATATATAAGTTTGAAAACTAGAGTAAACCACTCTTTCCAGTTTTAATTTTTCTTCCTGATTCCATCTTCTTTTTATTTTACTTGGTATCAAACTCTCCAGAAAGTTCTAGGTCCACAGCTGATTTTACTAAAGCTCAGAATGGGTTAATAGCTTAAGACAAAATTCTCTACCATAAATAATGGCTCTTATATTTTCAGCAAAGTCCTGGTAGTGCATCCCATAATTTGCATTAACCCAGAGGCCAATGTGTAATTATTTAAATGAGATTTTTTAAAAAGAGGAATGATTCCCTGAAGGTTGATACTTGCAACCCATTGTCATTTAGTGACAGAGCCCGTAATAGCCTTAAGGAAAAGAAAATCTTCCTCTTGCCGTAAAAGGTTTCACTAAAAGGAAATAAAATCTTCCATTTATTATGAGCACATCTGGAAGACCTGAATGTTCCATTTATCCAAGCCTCACTCATTAGGTAAACTTGTTACCAGCCTGCTGGAAGATTAGCAGATGCCATGTCTAGTGCTGTGAGAAGAGGGTTGAAGAGAGAACCCATCATCTGGCATCGTGGAGATCTGTCAGCAGATTTGAGCCCTGCATCATCAAACATCGGAACCATGGAGCTATCAGCACGCACACACAGGCACCTTCGCTGCGAAAGGCGTGGTGAGCGCTTGCTGTGCAGGCCGAGGAGCGACCTTGGGGAGTACTGCAGATTCAGTGTCTTCTCCCAGACCTCACGCTGCTCCCTTCCTCTGAAAGCCTTCCTCTTCCTCTTTATCTTCAATGTCCAGCTTAGATGCCATCCCCTCTGGTGGGCCACCCTCCACCTTCTGAAATAACTACCATTTCTTCCCAAGATGCATCATTCCTAAGGCTGCTGTTTACCGCTAATGACTTCTGTGGTCATCTGTTTCCCCAGGGATGGCAAACTCTTATCTTCCAGTTTCCTTATTGATAAAATGAGAATAACAAGCCCTTTTCAGGGTGACTATGAAGATAAATAAACAAAAGTATTAGGAGTACTTTATAAATGTTTGGCATTCAGTAAGTATTCAATGCAAGCAAATTCTGTCCTTACAGGAAAGGGCAAAGTGAAAACAGTAGTTGGCAAAATGAACAAAGGTGATGTTTGATTCAATGTCTAAATCAGCCACAGACATAATGGTTGCTGAAGAACCAAGCTCCTTCAGCTTCCTCAGACACTGGGTGAGCTCATCATGGATCAGTGGATCAGCATGGCCTTGCAGAGAGATCTCAGCACGATGCGCTTTGCAGTGCCCAGCAGGCAGTGCACCGCTCACGTGGAGCATTCTTTAAAATATTTGTTATTACTGTAAGGAAAAGCACCCTGTCTTTTTCAGATGTGCAAAAGGAGGGGCTGTCTCCTGGGATGTGCTAGACAGCTACAGAGGATCCTTGGTGGGTGGCAGTGCTATGGCTGTGCTGGATGTGGCAGCCAGAAAAATCTCCGAGGTCGATGATTCTTCTCTGGATGAGTCATCTTTTCTTTTCTTTTTTGAAAATTTTTCTGGACCAATTCTTCATTTTCCTCAACTGTGTAGAGGAAATAAATTCAAGTTAGCATTTTATTTCTTCATTAAGAGAAGATTATATATGAAGCAATAACAGATTTGTGTTCTAAAATGTTGGAAGCAAAATTGGAAATGAACCTAAGATTTTACTGTAAGATGTGAAGATTCATCAAATTTAGCAGTACATACTATTTTTTTTTTTTTATTTGAGACAGGGTCTTGCTTTTGTAGTTCAGGCTCGCCCTGAGCTTGGCCTTGAACTCACAGCAATCCTCCTGCCTCTGCCTCCAACTGCTGGGATTACAGATGTGAGCCACCATGCCCAGCAGCGATACATACATTTTAAATATATTTGAACTCTGCTCTTAAAATATGAACCCTCATAGCAACCGCACTGAATCACTTCAAACTTTTCTGAGTAGCATCTTTTATTGTATACAATAAAAGATGAAAGATTAAAAAGTCATTTCTTTTTTTCCTTCCCCACCCTCTTTTTACAGCCGAGATGAAAGCTGACAGACTCTGCGTTGCCTGCCTCTTCAACACTCCGCTGAGCCGATTCACTCCTGCCTCTGTGCATTTCACAGGATCTTTCTTGACCACTAGCACACAGGGAGGACTTATTTTCACCTGTGACAGCACCTGCGCCCCTTCCACCTCCACCTCTGATGCCACAGCAGAGGCAAAGACTCTTGATCGTGCTTGTTTCTTGAAGGTTAATGTCGACATAAAGTTTATAAACGCTTCTTTCTTGCTTGCTTCCAGAACGCTAAGTTTTAATGATTTGCTTGTGGGGAGCAAGTCCTGTTTAGGTCCTGTCAGCTGAAACAAGGAAGGAAGGGCGGAGGGTAAGATGTCGAAGCACTGCTCTGTGAGTCCTAGCTATGTGACAGCATGGTGCAATGCCCGTACTTTCTCATCCCGAGGAACTAGAGTCCGAGATAAGCAGAGGAGAGAACGGAGCAGTGCTTCCAGAGTTTCTGCGAAGTTCCAGTGAGGTCCTTACCTACCTCTCCATTAGGCACTCAGCAACCAGGGGCTCCCTTCCTTGTGTGCGTCCCCATGGTAGGTTTATTCTGTTGACAGGAGGGGGACAATTTGCCACAGCAGAATGAAGAGGAATCTGACTGGTACCGTTTGCAGGTGCAGAGCCAGCCGGGGGCAAGCCCGGCGCTCACTAATGGCTGTTCCCACCAGGCACCCTGACTCCAGGCCTCCTCACTCCCTCCTGGTGTCTGTTTGCTCTGCTTTCTAGGACATCGGAATCTCACAGGACCTTTTCCTTCTTTTTATCATTCCTGTCTCTAGAAAATATTCAACACTAAGGTACAAAATACTGCTCAATTTCAACACCTATTTGGGGATAGACTTCAACTTAGGACCCGTTTGCTGTGGGCTGTTGGATACATCAGGCCAACGGTGGACACCTGCATCTACACTTCTTACTTATTTAGCAAATATGCACCAAATCAGGCGGACAGAGCCTGGAGCAATGACCTTGTGCAGCAGGATCACTCCCCCAGGGCTGCCCAGTCCTGCCAGACACAGCTGTGCAAATATAAACAATAACAACAGCTCACACCCACGCAGCTCTGCAGTGTGCCAGGCTGTCTCTGTGTGCCTGGTATACATTGTCTCCTCATTTTAACAACCCTGTATGTTGGTTCCCGGTAGCTACAGTTTGGAGTACAAAACGTAGGCCTGAGAGACTAGACATCCTACCCAAGGTCACACAGCTGGACAGTGTGGTCTCCTTCCTCCCAGCTGCTCTTCGCTCTCTGCCTTGCTGCCTCACTGTACCCGAGGCCATGACAGCCACGTGCAGTATCTTTGATAAAGCAAAAGAATGGCAGAGTTTGTGAGCATCTGTCAGTAGCAGAATGCTCAAAGTAATTAAAAGTTAAGTGAATGACATACACTTATATGATGAAATATTTCAGCTATTCATTCAATAGGTAACTGTAAACGACGTGAAAAAAGAAGGCAGAGAGAAGTTTATATGCATTATTTTAATTTTTTCTAAAAATGTGCCTGTTTACACATAACAACCTCTCAGACAGAGCAGTTGGAGCCAACACAGATGCAACACAGTCTCTGCTGGGAAACTTTCCAGTTTGAGAAGGTGACAGTTTTTCAAGCCATGTGAGGAGGTCAGGCCTGGGGCTGGGGAGGGATAGGGAGCGGTTATTCCCACAGAACAGCCTTGACTCTTCCCTTCTGGAACTGTGTCTTCTTAGCACAGGTTAACTTCTCTGTTTCCATCTGCGTCTTCAGACAGGAAGGAGGTGAGGCCAAAGCAGTCTGTCCCCTTCCAGCCCTGCACTTCCTGCTCTTTGCATAGTGAAAAAGTAGAGCGGGCTCTACCACCTCACTCTGGAAGCAGAAACGGTCTGGCTGGAGACAGCTGATGCCAGCCCTGAGCGTATGAGTGGGAGACAGGGCAGCAGGCATGCTCTGCCCATGGCCCCCCTTCTCCTGCGGGGACCACGTGCTGCTCATTCGGGCTCTTGCTCCTCACGGCGTCCTTCCTCCTTGGCCTCAGTGTTTTTGGGTGAGGCTCAGTGGATTCACTCCAGCCACTCCTGTCGCTATGGGCTGCGGTGGCCACTTCCGGGTCTAAGGGCTGGGAAGCAGCCGGGGGCACGTGGGCGCCCTCTGGCCGTTTGCCTGCGCGCTCTGTCCCGCTGCCTACCTGGGAGGCCGATCTTTCATCCTTCCGGTGCCTTCCCTAGAAGCCTATCAAACAGCATGCGGGCCTCTCCTTCTTCTTTTTATCGCCCTCTGGAACAAAGTTAGGACTTGTGCAACTGCAGGCTTCTTTTCTGTGGGAACAATAATCTCATTGCAGCGTATGTGGGTGGGGAGATTATACATTATGGGCTGGGAGCACAGTTGCAGGACTAGGGAGGGACTGGGTTAAATAGTTGTATGATTAACAGGCTGCTGCGTTTTTATGGTCTGGAAAGAAAGGTTACTTTAAGAATTATCGGTTCAGATTGAGAATGATTCACTCAGAAGTATTCAATGGTTTGGGAGTAGGAGTGTGGAAGGGCGAAGAATTTACTGCCTACTCTTTGAAAAGAATAGTTTGTACTGTATTCAGAGTTTACTCCTTTTTTGTAAAAAAAAAAAAAAGAGTCCTCCTCCTCCTCCTCCTCCTCCTCCTCCTTGAAAGAAAGTGCTGTGTGCTGCCTGGCCCGACTTGAAGAGTGAGTATTAAAGGGGCAAGGATAGGGGTGATATTGAGTGGTCAGACCGTTGTTCTGGGTTTTACTTATCTTGTTCATAAGAAAAACTGGAATAATTTCTTTTTAGGTTTCTTCCAAGATCGTTCCTTCAGAGAGCCCCTCTTAGGACTGGACAACTTGGTGTTGGGTTGCCGGGTCTGTCAATACGACTCTGTTGCCTGCCTGAGTTCAGAACCAACGGAGATAAGGACAAGGGAGTTGGGCAGCTGGAGAGTGGGGGGTCACCATCACTATGGAGAAGCCTTGCTCAGAGCTCCAGGATGAAGGGCCCAGCACGAAGGGCTTCCCTAGCACCAGCATCCAAGGAATGCAGCCACCCCTTGTCCTGCATGGTAGGACTACCTCAGAAGCTCCTGCTTTAGCATGGATAAAGAGGTCCTTCCCTGGCAAAGCGTGCAGCATAGAAAGGCCAGGTAGCATGCGTGTTCTCTGTTCTCAGCTATTGCACTCATCCAAGAACAAAACACAGGAAGAGGCTGCGTCAGCACACTTAGGACACTCTAATAACTAAGCTGCCCCCTCTCCCCGAAAGAGGCCAGGGAAGTGGAAAGGAGCCTTGGGGTGTAGGAACGTGCTGCACACAGCCCCGGCTCGCCTCCATGCCTCAGCCTCGCCTGTGGCCATCAGGGCATCAGGGCAAGACTGGCCGTTAGACGTGGGTGGGAATGTGTGTGGGCTGAGTCCGAGGCTCCTCCAGCCTCCCGTCTCCACTCTGGGGACTCCAGGGATCCTGGGCTCCGGATGGGGGCGCTGCAAGATGAGAAAGGACGCTCAAACTGAAATAGGTTCTGCGAACACTTTCCTTTCCTCAGCCAAGGAAATTTGAGGATTTCTTCTTTTTTCTGGTCCTGGGGAGTGAATCCCAGTCTTTGGACTGATTACATCCCAAGCTATTATTTTTTTCCTTTTCTTTTTCTTCCTTTCTTTCTTTCTCTCTTCCTTCCTTCCTTCCTTCCTTCCTTCCTTCCTTCCTTTCTCTCTCTCTCTCTCTTCCTTCCTTGCTCTCTCTCTCTCTCTCTCTCTCTCTCTCTCTCTCTTTCTGTCCAACAGGTTCTCACTGAGTTTCCCAGGCAGGACTTGAATTTGTGATCTTCTTGCCTTATCTCCCAAAGTATTGCAATTACAGATGTGCATCACTGCACCATACACAGCAGATGAACCAGGTTATTTAGTCAATGGGGAAGACAGACGGTACCCACGAAAAATAATTGCCACCAGTGTTTGAGACTCTGAGGCGGGTGTAAAGGGTAATTAGCAGGGTTGATATATAAATTTGATAATCAGTAAATATCTCTGAAAAGGTGACAGTTTAGCTAATCTAAAATGGTAGGTCTCAATAAAGTCCATAGCCCTTTCCCACAAAAAGCTAATGTTCTTTGAACGGCAAGAGGCTCAATTCCACATGCATGCTACCTGGCATGCATTGCCATGGAAGAGTGTTTGCCATAGTAGTCCACTGCCATTGGTAAAGAAACTTCCTTGTCTTCCTCTTCTTGTGGTTTCTGATTTTTATTTGACAAATATATACATATATACTTATCATATTAAGTATGAATTTCTGTACTGCATCAATATCCTTTTCCAACAATATTCCCCTTCTTCTTCTTTTTTTTTTTTTTTTTTTTTTTTTTGTGGTACCAGGGATCGAACTCATGACCTTGCACTTGCAAAGACAGGTGGCAGCACCACTGAGCTAAATCCGCAGTCTATGTGAACTTTTCTTGGAGAAATTTAGATCTAAACCGCAACATTTTCCTCCTCATCCCTGCCTGGTTCAAAACCACTGGTTGGGACCGTGCCTGTGAACCATCAGTATATCAGTCCCACAGAGCAGTGCAGATGGAGTAGAATTTTACATCAGAAATGTATACTTTCTTCCAACTGGTGGTCTAAAAATAATCTGGGCAGGCCTGTGCCGAACAGTTATTTTGGGGTCCTGGGTAGAAGTCCACATTCCCTATCAGCTCGTCCCCACTGTCCATTGACATCCTGTGTTTGAAAATGTGATTCTGACCCTAATGATCAAGCTAAGGACTCACGGTGCGTCCAGAGATGGGCCCAATATGGCGGTATGCCACAACTTGGTGTGCTATGAGTCAGACTGCAGGCTCTGTGAGAACCCGGAGGCTTTGCCTGTAGGTGTGGAGCCAAGAGAACTTTCCTTTCCACAGGCTCCAGACCTGGGAGAGCAGAGGCCACCATGCCAGCTTCCGTTTTGCCTAAGAAAACTTCTACCTCAAAGACAGGTGCTGGACAAGGCAGCACCCGGGCCACTTCCTTCTGACCCAGGGATAACCTGAGACTGCTTTTCCACAGCTTGTAATGAAAAGGAACCTAATTGATAGAGAGGCTAAAAGTTGCACAAGGGAAGAATGAAGTCAATTGACCGAATGCCAATTATTTTGCTGATTTAAGTCTTCTTAGTGCTTTCCACAAATTTCTGCATGTTTCAGAGTGATTCTAGTAATTTCTAGTAGAAGGAGCTCATGTTCCAATCACTTGATATTTCTTAGTGGGGAATATATTTACTGAAGGTAAAAAATAATAACCAATATATAATTATAAGATTTTATTCAAGATTTTTTTTTGAGACAGGGTCTCGCTTTGTGGTTCAGGCTGGCCCTGAGCTCTGCCTCAAACTCACATCACAGCAATCCTCCTGCCTCTGCCTCCTCAGTGCTGGGATTACAGGCATGAGCCATCATGCCCGGCACTGTGGTATGGGGTACTGATTGCTACTGGACGTGAGTCTCCACGTCCAGGATCGAACCCGGCTCCTTGAGCTTGCAAGACAGGCGCCAGAACCACTGAGCTAAATCCCTGGCCCTTATTCAGGATATTAAAACAAGAAAAAACTAATCACTGCAAAAAGAAGTTTCTGAAAGACATTTACAAAAATATTCAGTTGAGTTCTTTATTCAGTAGGACCTGGTATAACTGTTAAATGCTTGACTCCAAGTAAATTTAATTTAGTCAATACACATAGCTGTTTTATTCTCTCTCTCTCTCTCTCTCTCTCTCTCTCTCAGGATTATGCATTGTTCTTGGAGTTTAGTGCTAATTTTAGGTGGCCCAAAGGAGACTGAACATTTTAAAATTGATAAGTAGGTCAAGATCGTCTTAGGTTCCTGTCAATATCATTTTTTCTTTCAGGAAGAAGGAAGAGAGGAAAGAGAGAAGGAAATGAGGGACAGAATAGTGAGGGGGGATGAAGGAAGGAAGCGGGGTGAAGAATGATCGAATACCTTATTAAAACCCAATTGTCACCACAGGTAAACCTATAAGCTAAGTATGATTACTTTAAGTTTTAAATGAAAGACTGAGACTTCGTGAATGATAATTAATGTGTATTTTACTGTAAGTCCTTCTGTACATGCCTGATGTAAATTTATGACTTAGTTCTCACAACAACCCATGAGGCAGGCAGCACTGTCCTTGATTCATAAGTAAGAAAGCAGAAACCCAGGCAGATAAAATCCCTTATCCAAGTTCCTGCAACCTGTATCACAGCCTGACTTCAACCCTGGTGCTCTTGCTCCCCAGCCTGTGCCTGTAACATTACCCTGGTCTGTCCATTGGCCAAGAGACCTCTTCAGGTTGCTTTGCTCAGGATTTCAAAGCTCATTGCTAGGTATAATTGTCACATTTTTAATGCAGATAATCTAATTAAACTGAGCCATTTTCAGAAGAAAGGGATCCAGTAAAAGATATAGACAGCTTCCCAACCTGATGAAAAGCTCGGTCTGTGCCAGCAGAATTATTCCTCTCTGGTCTGACCTCTTACCTACAAATGTCATCATCTCCCTGAAATGTGCTAAAAGACAGATGCCAGACCCACACCCAGCAGCAACCAGTACCACATACCACAGTGCCGGGCGTGGTGGCTCATGCCTGTAATCCCAGCACTCGGGAGGCAGAGGCAGGAGGATTGTGATGTGAGTTTGAGGCTGAGCTCAGGGCCAGCCTGAACCACAAAGCGAGACCCTGTCTCAAAAAACCTTAAAAGACAGATGCCTATGACAATCGAAGAACTGAAATCTGAGTACAGATATTATAAATTCCGTGTCCCCTGTCACTAACTGCACCACTCCTTGTTCCAGTGTGACCTGACAGAACAAAGTCCACGGATCTGTGCTATCACCATGATCCAGGCATGATCCTAAAGGGGAAAGCTGTTCCCAGGGCCAGAGTCATCACCCACAGAGCATATCCTACCAGGACAACATGGTAGACCGGACTCAATGCCAGGCAGAATTTCTCCTTGAAGTTGGGATGGCTTCGTGCTGTGGAGGCTCGCTGGTGTCTGTGCCTGCCCTTCAGAGTCCAGCACAAACCCGAGACACAGTAGCTTGTTTTCTCTGTACTTGCAGCTCTTGTCTGCTGGTAGCCTGGTAACCCAGGAGGGCACAATCTTTATTTGACAGCATTTCCATCTGCTAATATTGTGCTCAGAGAAACTTTCATGAATAAAAGGAAGAAGGTGGGAGTGTAGTGGAGGGGAAAGAATTTTTTGGCTTCTGAATTGCTTCCCAAGGCAGAACATGTTTAGTCAAGTTCCAGAGACTGTAAACACCAGAGTGTCCAGAGAGCCCGATATCCTAGAAGCACAGAAGGGGCTGTTATCTTGTCTCTATCGCATTTTTTTTTAACTTCCCAGAGCCCAGTTGTTGAATAACTTTGAATTAGCATCTGCCAATTTTTTCTCTTTACTCGGACAGCATTTTTTCACCTTCACTATTGCTTATTCTGTCTTCTTTTTCCTTGTTCTGCTAAGTTTTGACTAACACCGGCTACTGACCTGGAGTGAGTCTTTTGCTGACTGTGCCAGTCTGCTGTTTCCTACGTGGGGCCATGGCTCAGGGCATGGCTGCCCACTGACAGAAAAGGGAATGGAAAGAAATAAATTGCTGTTTTCCCTACCCTAGAGCCCCAAAGACCCGCGTCAAGTTTACAAATGTGAACTTGGGCAAAAGGCTTTTTCAAGCCCAGCAAAAGAATCATGGTTTTTGAGGCTGGTCAGTTCTTGGTAGAGCTCATCTTGGAGACCGCAGTGTGAATTTACTGGAGTCTCCCAGAGGGGACTTCTGGCAGGTGCTGTGGACATGGAAGACAAGCGACCTCAAGAGGGTGATGCTCCAAAGGATGCTGGGAAGGGAGGGGCGATGTCTGTGAGTGATAAGCCCCAGGTGCATGTTCGCACTTTCCTTACTGGAAAGTCATGCAAATGAATGGAAACTTCCGGGCAAAATACCTTGACTTGTGGGATAATTCAGAGCAGAGGTTTGTTCAGATCCTGCTCCTCATAGCCCTGTAGGCAACACCCCCACCCCCCTCCAGAGGAGGGCAGTTTGTGAATGGAAGTGAGAAAGGCAGTGGGCATCAGTGAGACAGCACAGACAACACCCAGCCTTGCATAAACTGCCTCCCCAGGGTTGAGGCAGCACTTACTAGCTTTGCTTAGGCCAAGGCGTTTCCATCAGGGCACAGTAGGAGCTCAAGAAGCATCACACCTCAATCCAGCCCACCATGCTGGATCCTATGTGGCACTGTGTCCTTGGCATTCTTGCACTAATTCACAAAAGCATTCACTCAGTAAGCAGAGTGTGAGCCGCACACAGGCCTGTACTACATCCACATGGTTGTGACGGTGAGCAAAGCCCAGGTTCTGTTCTCCGTAGGTCTAAGTCTGGTGAGGGAGACAGACCCAGAAACACAGAATTGTACAGGGTGAAGACTCAGGCTGGGAGTCTATCACCCTGCCCCAAGGACAAAGACAGAAGACGGGTGTAGGACTGGGGAGCAGAGAACAGGGTGAAGGCAGGTACGAGTAGGAATATGTTGGTGGGAAACCCTCAGGTCTTTGCAAGTGTCAGCTTACAGGGATGGGCCAGAGTTCCTGGCTCCTTCTAGTTCTGAGATCATATGATTCTACATAAACTTACTGGACATAATGGAAAGGACAGCCCCGCCCTCCACAGAGGGTGGTACTGTTTATTGCTATCCTATGTGTGAATCTTTGGATACATTTTAAGGGTAAAAAGTGACAGCTACTATAGCTGTTATTACTGTGTAATAAGGAATTGGAGGAATCAAAGAACTATTTATTGTTTGAAAGAAAATAAGCTGGGGAATGTTTTTATCAGGACTTTTTCTGTACACTGAATGAAGTATCGAGGGAATTAAACATATATCAGAAGTCATGGCAGATAGGGGAGTTTCTGTGGGGGTAAGATGATACAGTACTGGGAGAGTCAGTGGTTGAGGTGTTATATGTGGCACAAATTATGTATCTGTTTAATGGTCACAGCAGCTGTCCAAGCTTAGTCTTGTACCTATTGTGCAGATGAGGAAGTGGAGGCCCAGAGAACAAGTGGGAAGTGATATCTTGAATTGCCTAAAGATTGCTGGATTCTGGAGACTGAACACAATCTTAATTGATCTGCTCTGCTCTGTGCACAGCACCATTGGGAGCAAGACAGTGGGGGGAGAGGGAAACGCTGGCTGGACCGGCCAGCATGGCTGGAGCCCAGGGAAGGTGGAGTTTGTTGAGTATCTTCATCGTCAGTTTGAGGAGGTTAAAATGCTGATACGAAGTGAAGAGTTGCTCAGAGTGGTGAGAAGCCACAGCGAGGGGATGATTGGAGCCCAGGCTGGAGACAGTTGTCGCAGGTTCAAATCTCATCTACTCCTCTTGTGAGATGTGTGAGACTGCAGAGCGCAACTGTGAAGGAGAAGAGAGGTTGGACAAACAGCACCGAGTGGAGCCACTTGTACTTACCTGTCCCAGTTCCTCAGAAGCAAGAGCAGGGGACCCATTCACACCAGAGAATCAGTGTTAGGGAATGTGCCTTAGCAAGAGCCAAGCCATTTGACAGGACAGGATAAACAGAGGGGAAAGAACTCTGTCAAGCTTGATTGACCAACACTTTGCTAAGGTTGGAGGAGAACAAGGAAAACATCACCACCTGGGTGATTCAACCTTGACACAAGACAAGCAAAACAGATGTGTGGATTGTCTTAAATTGCAGTGAGCTTCCACAGAGTACTGCCCATATACTCTCAACCAAAATTCAGATTCAAAGTCTGTAGAGCTTCCACGCAGGGGCAGGGATGGCAGTGTCTTGGAGTACGAAGGCTGGATTTCACAACACGGCATCTTCAGTCAGCTGTTGATGATGTGTTTCAGGTGATACACAGGATTATAATTGTCAATATTATGATAACAATGGCAGCACAAACATCAACATAACTACATCTCTTAGGCTGTTTTTCAGTCCCTAGTCATTGACCACACACAGAAAACAAAAATAATAACTGACATAACCATGATTTTTTTTTCCAAAGCAAAGAGTGGGAGAAAGTTGATTTGGGGAAATCTGGAGAAGCAGTTCTTACAGTGTGGCCTGGAACCTGCGGCCTCCACAGCGAATTACCTGATATTTATTAAAAGTGCATTTTGAGGCTCCACCACTAAGCTCCTGAATCAGAAACTCTGGGGGTTGGATATGGCATCTATTTTAACAAGTTTTGTATCAGTGACCTAGAAAGGATGTGATCATCCAGCAAGAACGTGACCAAAATGTTGTACACAATAAAAAAAAAATTCTCAGGGTGGAAGAAAATGACACTTTGCTGATGAGCTCTAATTAAGTCATCTAAAACCCTGGGAAGTTGCAGAACTTTGCAGTGTGAATTAAAACACAAGGGTTTTAATAATAGTTTCTTCTTTCTCTCTACAGCTGGTTAAAGTTGCCTCTACTCCCAAATTAACACTCCCTCAGCCCCTGCATAAGAACAGACTTGGAAAGACGGTCTTTGCACATGTAACCAAGTTAAGATGAGGTGACCCTGGAACAGCAGGCGTTAACCCAGTGACCGGTGTTCTTAACGTGGAGAGAGGTTTGGAGACACGAGGAGGAATGTCACATGTAGCTGGAAGCACAGATACTTGATGCATCCAAGAGCCATGAAGCAACACAGATCTCCAGCTGCCACCACAACTAGGAAAGGCTCGGAGGAGATTTGCCCCCAGAGCCCTCTGAAGGACCAACTCTGCTAACACCTTGGTTTCAGACTTTAGCTACCTGAACTATAGAAGGTAGTTCTATATGAAGCCTCACGATAGTTTGAGGAAACTAAGACATTTCCCCTTTCAAATTAAACATTTCTCAATATTTAACATTGAGAAGCCAGCAGCTCCTGGTTTCTCAGGACTCTCACTCTTTCTTCTTTTCCAAGTTCCCACTGTTTCCTTAGGTCACATTGTCCGTGATTGTGGCTTGGTGTATATTTTCAGCTCAGATTCCCTTCTCTAGGGTTTCAGATATTCAGATGAAGATACCAGGATATACCCTGGCAAGATGGTGTAGAAAAATGAGCAGGCTGTGCATTTCAGGTTGGATGCACAGTTAGTGTAGTTTTGGAGAAACTCTTGGACCTTAGTTTCTTTCTCTGTAAAATGGTAAATATCAGCATGTGTCATCCTTTCAATGTGGTAGGAGTCTATGCCTAGTATATACTAAGTAAAAATATTGCTGTTTACATTAAAATTGACCTTAGTAATTATTGGTGATCATTTTAACTGCACATGGCTGTCTCATTGTGCTTTTCCCTTGAGGGTCATTGACGGTGCTTTCTTCTCAGGGCTCAACCCCACCACTCTTGGGGTTGCTGAGGTACCAGGTTGTCCTTGACACAGCCATTTCCCTCCCTCCAAATCTCTCACCAGTTCCTGTGGTTTAAACTTCCAGCAGATACATTTCAAATCTCCTCCCTTCTCTTTATCCATATCACTTGCCTTCAAATTCTCTTGATTCTCTCTTCAATGACAATAAAGGTCTTCCTGCCTCACCCTCACCCTGCTTCGTAGGGCAGACAAATGAATCTCACACGGATGAATGTAACTGAATGACTACAGTGAGTATTCTGCAGTCCTCTGAGGAGATGGCCAGGTATTCGAGGAGAGACACTCTCCTTTCTGTCAGAGGCTGCTGTCTGGCCGTCAGGGCTAACAGACCCCAAGCAGGTATCTGTTTAAGAGTGAATAAAACAAAGCATGTTAACAAGCATGAAGAGGTGCTCACATTTTATACCATTTCTTCGTTGGTTTCCACACTATGGTTAGTAGGAAGACACCACATCCTACTCTCTGCCATTCATAGCTTCACAACCCATGTCCTGGAGAAGATTGTACCCATTTCTACCAGATACTGTGAGTTCAGGACAATCAGATCATCTTTTCTCCCTATTATCCCCCCAAACACACTCCTTTATGTAACATAGAACTGTTCTCATCTTCACCTCTTCCTAACTCCCAAGCCATCCCATTATAGCTTGTGCAAGTCCAGATCTACCTCTGATAAGCTCCCACACCCCACTGATCCTGTATCTCTTCTTCTAATTAAGACTGTGCTTCTCCATGGAGCACTTTCAGTGTGTAGGATTTTTTCCCTTTCTCTTTACCATTAGCCTGTAATTTCATCTCTCTATTAAGGATCCCCCCCCCAAAAGAATCTCAGCTTCTTTGATCATACCTGCATGTTATTCATTGGTAAGTCTTGGTTCTAGAGTCAAGATGTGCAGGACCTGCTTACTTCTCTAGCATTCCCATTATGGGGCAAGCGACTCGCATTTCTGATCCTATTCTCTCTGATTCTGCCTTTAACTCATTTATAATTCACTTCCAACACAGCAGCAGCAAAACTTTTTATTTTGATGCTGCAACCAGCTCAAACTCTTTGATAGCTTTTTGTGTATGTTTGTGTGTTAAAAGTATGGATTTTTATTTTTAAAAGTCATCTTTTTGGTATGTTTTATCTACACATCAAGATCACACTTGACATTGAGAATTTGTACCAGTATATGATACAACTTAAGATGAAAGCATGAATTCTGGGAATGGCGTGCCAGGCTCTGTCAGATCTGCCTCCCCGTTATCTCTGTCTTTGCTCCTCATTCTCTTCCCTTGGGTTTCTGCCAGCTTGGCCTTCTTGGCTTGCTGTAAAGAGCCCTTAACTCTTGCCTCAAGGTCGATGTACTTCCTACTTCCTCTACTCAGAATATGCTTCTTCTGGGTGCCAGTTACTTTCTTCAGGTCATTGTTTTAACATCTTCTCTCTGAGACGCCTTCCTTCATCATTTTTTAAATCACCTGTCTGTCCCAAGAAGGGCTTTTATTTCATTTCCTGCTCACTGTTATGATCCAAACATACTCCCCAACGTTCATATGTTGAAAGCATAAGCCCAGAGCAATCGTATTGAGAGACAAGGCCTTGGTTAGGTCATGAGGGCTCAGTGGATTAGTGCTGTGATCACAAGGGTGACTAAGTCATCCTGAGCTCATTTGTTATGAAAGTGACTTCCGCCTCCTGCTCGTTCCCTTTCTTGCTCTTCTGCTGTCGGCCAGGGTGGTGCAGCATAAATTCCTTCCCCAGATGTAGGCCCCTTGACCTTGGACTTCCCAGCTTCCAGAACTGCAAGGAATCAGTCTCTTTTTAAAAAATAAATTATCTGACCTCACATATTCTGTCACAGCAGCACAGAAAGGACAAAAGCATCTTTACTTATTTCCAAAAAAAAAATTTTTACCATCATATATACTTTAAACTGGTTTTGAAAAGTTTTTTTTTTATTATATTCTCCCCTTTGCAGGTCAGCCCCATCAGGAGAGGCGCTTTTGCCCATTCTGGTTCTAATGCTCAGTGTTCCCAAGTGTTGACAACACACAGTGCTACAGTGCTGATAGCTGAATGAGCCTTCTTTTTTTTTAAATTGAAATCTTTATTGGTACATTACATATACACATCATGATTGCACTCCACAATGGGGATTTGTTCCAGTATAAGACACAACTTAATTCTCATTTTTTCCCATAGCCCTACCCACCCTACCACCCAACCTCCTGTATACAAGAACTTTGTTTCTTTTCTTTTTTGTTATAATATCATTATTTTTCCCCCTTCACCCTATTTCATTTTGAGTATTTTCTATTTCACAATATATAACATACAATTCTAAAACTCATTTACATCTTTATTTTCTCATACCAGAGAAAAGATGCAATACTTATCTATCTGTGACCTATTTATTTCACTTATGAAGATGTCCTCAAGATATGTCCATTTAAGTATAAATGATTCAAACTTATATTTTTTCATGGCAGAGTAATACTCCATTCTGTAGAAGAATCAAGCTATGGTTCTTCTCGAATGAACCTGCTTGTAGACTGAAATGTAAATGGGAGGAGAGACAATTTCCAGTTAGGAATGGAGCAGTTGTCTTACTCCTTCTGCCGCTCATCTGCATACCGGCTTCACTCGGCCAATTGCACAGCTTCCTCTGTCTGAGGACGGACAAGTGACCCAGAAGGAAGTGGGGCCCGCTGGCGTCTCAGGATCCTCTTCTGCTTTTCATGTACGATGCACTCTCTGCTTTTGCTTTGGGTGGTGGTTGGTGTCTTCCGGACAGGGGCCACCAGCCTGTCTTAGATTCTTCTTTTTTTTTTTTTCCTTTTTATTGCCTTTCTTTATATATGTGCCTAAGTTGGCACTTGGCAAATTATGGTTCTGTTATTAGAATTTACATGATACAGAGGAAAACAGAAAGGAAAGCAATTTCTTGACTATTTTCCCCAAGGTCTTACCGCTCTCATCACTGGATTCTTTGTCACTTGGTACAGCAGATCTCGTCATAATTTTAAGAGAAAATAAACTTTTAAAAATTTTTAAATTGTTGTGTAAAATTAATCATACATTCAAAGAATAGTATCATGACTTGCCGCGCAGTCAGCTCCCCTTGTTCCTGGACCTCTTATTTCTCCTTCTTCCCTAGAGGATCAGTAGGGGCTTCTTTCTCTTTTGTGATGAGGACCAGTTTCAAAACAGTGACTTCACCACTTCATGTGCATTTTAAAATCATACTGAGACAATAATGTGAAAAGACAAGATTTTGATGTGCTGAGGCTTGGTTTTCTTCACAGAAAGGAAAACAAATTTAAAAAGTCCTACACCTATCTTCCATAAAGGAGGATGCTGAAGACTGTTCATAGAGAAGATTGTAAGATCAGTGAGAGTGCTAAATCTGATGTAGGGTAGAAGAGGAAAAGGTCAGCCCTGAAGGAATTAGAGTTCTCGGGAGTACCTTACGAATGAAGCCTGGGAGCCAAAGGCGAGTCATTAGAATACTCGAGTTCCAGCTTGGCCTTTGGTCTGGAAAACAATAAAGAATTAATAAAGATGTTGAACAATGGATTTGATTGCCACATAGTTACCACATAGGGGAACCATTTATCTGTTCCTGTCTATTCCATGGACCAAGAGAAAATGTGCTAGTCAGCTGTTTCACTACTGGCACGTACTATTTGGTACCCACAATTAAAGCACAGTTTTTTGTTTGTTTGTTTTGTTTTGTTTTGTTTTGTTTTTTGAGACAGGGTTTTGCTTTGTAGTTCAGGCTGGCCCTGAGCTCAGCCTCAGACTCACATCACAGCAATCCTCCTGCCTCTGCCTTCCGAGTGCTGGGATTACAGGTGTGAGCCACCATGTCTGGCACTATGGTATGTGGTACTGATTGCTGCTAGTATTGTATGTGGTTACCAATGATTGAACCTGGGCCCTTGCACTTGCAAGACAGGCTCCAGAACCACTGAAGCTAAATCCCTGGCCCATTAAAGAAAGTTTAACTGGCTTCAGTGGTTCAGAGGATTCTGTCTATAGTCAGCTGATTCTAAAGCAGAAACATCACATTGCCAAGGTATGATGCAGCAAAAGTGCTTAGCTCATGGTGACCAGGAAGCAGAGGAGGGCAATGGTGCCAAAGAGAAAGGGCCCAGGAATAATACATGGACTCCAAGACTGAACTTTCCTGGGTCACTTTGACACAACTAAAAATACAGTTACCAATCTCCTAAGCAGATTTCAAAGTCAATTCACTTTAATTCACTTGACACTTTAACAGCCAAACTTCACCCCCAAACACAACTCTTTAAATCATATCTAATCTCTAAATAAACACAATAATAAGTTCATGATTTCATGTAACATGATATAACTACTTTCCCTATAACCAAAATTGCAATAAATCCCTTCCCCAAAGTGTGAATGCATCCAACATTTTTCCAAAGTCCAAGTCCAAATAACTTCTAAATTGCAAAGCAAATTCTTAGTTGTGAATCTCAACAAAGTAAAAATTACATAATCCCCAGTACAATGGCAGAAGATAAAAACATTCTCAGTCCCAAAGGGAGAAATAAGGATGTGGAGCAAAGCAAGAATGACATTAGGCAAGGTAGACAGTAAGTCCTATAGCTTCACATCCAGCATGCAGTTTACACGGTTTTAAGACGTGAGCTCCAGAGGGCTCGGGAAGCCCATTCTTATGTCTTTGTGGGTTTCATCCCTCGTGGCTTGATCTGCTCATGGTCTCCAGCTTTGTTCCTGGAGTTTCTGACTTTCTGCAGTCTCCATCGCACCTTTTGCTTCATTCCTGGAGCTTCCCACACTGCTCGCTTGGAACCACTTACCTGACCTCCAAGCCTCCCTTTAAAATCTGGGTGGGAGTTTCCCTGACATTATGACTCTTAAACATTGCATTCTAGTGAATTATATTTACATGTATAATGTCAAGATCTGACATCAGCACAAAGAGTGGCCGTGTCCCTTTGGACCATGTCAATGGTAGCCTCCAAGTGTGCTGAGCATCACAAAGTTCAACCCATAAAGACAATTCCTTGGACAGCTTTTCTTTACTTTTATTTTATTTTCTTAGTTTTTTGAGAGAAGATTTCACTTTTGTAGTTCAGGTTGGCCCTGAACTCACTATGTAGCCTAGGAGAGCCTTGAACTCACAGCAATCCTCCTGCCTCTGCCTCCTGACTGCTGGGATTACAGTCTGAGCCACCATGCTCTGTATTGTGGTTTGCGGTGCCAGGGATTGAACTCAGGACCTTGTGCTTGCCAGGCAGATGCTGGAACCACAGGGCTCAGTCCTCTGTCCCTGGACAGCTTTTCTTGAGCAAGTAGCCCTAAGACTCTCTTCATACAGGGAGTGAGGTCTTATAGATCCTTAAGACTCCTTTAAGTCATGTTTCTTTTGGTCCCTCTCAGAAATATTGAGTTTCTTTGTAATGGTGTCAATCTTTTTAGTCATGCTTCATTTGTATAAGCTATACACATGATTCCTTTTGGCCCATATTTAAGTTTTTAAAATCTTCATGCTCTACCTTCTAAAACAATTCTCACTCTAAATCTGGTTAAACCAGGCTTACTCTTGGATTGTCTTGAAATTTCTTTACCACACTGATTAATCCATTATTATCTTTTCCTTGTAAAATGTGAAGGCCTGGTCAAAATGTGGAAAAAGTTTCTGTCAGACCATAACACATTCTAATCTAATTGCAATTAAGGTCTTATTCCCAGTTGAAACCTCCTGAACCCAGCTTTTACTGGTCACGCTCCTATCTGTGCTCCAGTCCTCTGAGCTCTGACCAGAGTTAGATGTTGTTTACAGTGTTCTATGGTAACCTTAATCAACTGTGCAAACCTATCCCAACTCCTTCCACAGGTCAGTCCCAAAGACTTATAAACCACCCTGTCAGGTATAGTCAGAGCAACATCCTCATTTATCCAATACCAATGTCCTGTCTTAGTTAACTTCGCCATTGATGAAACAGTGCCTGGCACCCACAAGTTAAAGAACTTTAATTACGCATGTAGTCTCAGAGGATTAAGTGCATACTAGGCTGGGTCCAAGACAAAAACATCATATTGGAAGCGTGAGATGGAGCAAGAATTCTTAATACTAATCAAAAAGTAGAATACAAGAAAGCTAGGCTTGTTAATCAAGAAGAAGAAAAAATAAAGGAGAAAACTTGTAACTCAGTGTTGCTTCTCCTGTAAATCTGCTTTTTCAGAGTGGTGCAAGGAAGCAAGAAAAGACACAGTAATGGAAACACAGCTTCCACTGTAGAGTGACTGAAATCCTGTGTCCTCCGTATTACTGTATCCTTTGTAACACATCTCTATAGCTCCTTCATCAAGAGTCAGGTCCTATTTTCCAGCCTCTAAACTTGGGCTGGCCTTGTCACTTCCTTCTGCCTACATAATGTCATACAAATGATCCTTTGTTGGCTTGGGGCCTAGCCTCAGGAGACCTAATGTGCTTTCTCTTATTCTCTTGGAACCGCACACTAACATAAAAACAAGACCAGGCTGGCCCCCTGCAGGATGAGAGACCAGCTGAAGCAGGTCCTACTCATTTTAACTACAGACTTCATAGACTTAAGTGCCACTTGGCACCAAGACATGTAAGTGCAAACAAGATCCCCAGGTCTGACTACCCAACATATGGCTGACTGCAGGTGGATGAATGAGTCTAGCTAAGAGCAGAAATACAGAGAATAGAATGGCGTACTGCAGACTCAGGAGGAATAGAATGCTCACTGTTTAAGTGTGGAGATTTGCCATGGTTTGTTACACAGATGTACAAACTGATACACCTTGGATACAGAGAGACCTGCATCTCAGCACTGTTTGAATTTTAGCAAGCCTCTTTATTCTCTCTTACAGTGAGTTACTGTATTGTATTTTATCCCTTCCTACATTCCAGAATTCAATATAGAGACTTAAAATCTCTTTCAGTAAGGGAAACTTTCACAATAAAATAAGTAATACTTTGACTTGTAAAAGAGTATAAGACATAAATGTGGATTCTTCACTCAGTTATTCATTATATTCTGGGATCTCCTCAAATTCCTTTTTCCATACATGGAGAAAGGTTTCTACTATGGAAAACCTCAATACCTATCTCAGCATTTCTGAGTTGAGTACAAGAACTGAAACAGTGAGTTAGCAAGCATAGAAAAGTGGTACACTTTTAGAATATTGATGCACAGTATGTTTTTTGTAAAGTTGACTCCAGATAACTGGAGCTCAATTCTATTGGGAATCCTAGGAATCAAAGTTCTTAACATAAGCATCTTAAATTGATCTCACTTGGAGTGTGGGGAGCTGTTGTTTATCCACAAGATTGTATAGCTGTGGATTGACTCTGCTATGGAGTTAATTCTCAAGAAAATGACATGTGAGAATCGCTGATCTGCATTACAGAAGTAATGCAGAAGTAATCCCCATCAGCTGATGGGGAAGGAGCACCGAGCTGACAGAGGAGTACTCTAGGATGTGCTGTGTCCTGAGGAGAGCTCAGCAGGCCCAGCAAAGTCTGCTATGCACAAAGTGTGCTCTCATACACTGTAAAAGGCCGCTCTTTATGGTGGAAAGCACTTTTTATTTTTCTCCCCGAGCATCCATCTCCTTTTGTTAACCTCCTTCTGGAGATGTCTCCTTCTTTTCATGCAGCCTATGTAATTTGGAAGTCATAGATCCAATCTCTGTAGAGCATGAGAGTCAGAGCACAACCACATTCTGGCCGGTAGCACAAAAGCATCACACGCCACAGTGATTAGTTTAGAGATGGCCACGTGACCATGGCAGGTCTTCCAGAGGCAATCCTGGGTCTCTCCAGAAATGAGAAGCGGGTGAATATTTTTCCTGGTGGGCTTGCTAAACTGGAAAGTTGTGAGTCTAGGTATTCTTGGGCTCACATGTTTCATGTTTTAAATATGTTTTTATGAGCATCTAGTAAGTTTACCACGTTATTGGGACTTGCCATGGTGTTTTCCTGCACACATAGAACGCGTTTTGGCGGCTGCCCTGCGGCTCCTCCCTTACCCTCTCCTGCTCTTCTCCCCACCCTCATTTTCAGGTCATCTTTTCACAAACCCTGAAAGTGAAACTGACAGAAGGCAGTTTCTAGTCCTGCCACTGGAGCATCTTCATCCAATTAAAAGCCCTTTGATTTGGGGCTTTGATCAGGGTGACTTAACCTCTTCCCACCATACCTAGTCACCATCTACTTGTCTTAAAACTTCTCATTTGACCTAGAACTACTCAGTGGGGAAAGCATGTAAAATCTCGTCTCACTCAAATGTCATCCCACTACAGAGATGAGGGCTACACGCTGCAGGCAGCGTGGCTTGTGCAGGGATTAGAACATGGACAAATGACTCGACATTTTTCCAAATAAGGCACACCAATGGCCCAAAGGTGTGCAAATGAATTCTCAGCATTATTGGTCATCAGGGAAATGGGAATAGAAACGACAGTGAGTTATGCCCACACTTGTCTAGACTTCAGCAGCACATGCAGGAACCAGAATACACACTAGACATGGAAATGTGAAATGGTGTATGTGACTACTACAGGAGTACCTCAGAAAACTGAAAATTAGACAATCACAAGACCCAGTAACCCCAACTCAACATATTTATCTGAAAGAATTGAAATCAGGATCCCAAAGAGAATCAGCAGCCCCAAGACACTGCAATATTATTTGCCCAAATCAGTATATAGAAACCTAAACACCCCTTCACCAACAAATGGGAAAGAACGGAATATTCTACAGGATTGAAAAATCAAGAAATTCTGCAAAATGTGACAACCTGGATCATGTCAGTGAAATAATTCCATCATAGTATGGTAAATAATACATTGCCCCATTTATATGAGATATCCAAAATAGTCGAATATATAAAATTAAAGACTGAAATGAGATTGAGAGGAAGGTGAGGATATGGGTAGTCATCAGCAGCTATAAAATTATACTTAGTTAAGTGAGTGCCAGATGTTTTCTGTCAACTCAATGTTTTGTACATTTAAGGTATATTTCATGTTGAGTGGTCTCAGCATAATCAAGTTGAGAAAGGGATGATGTGATAGTTGTGAAGCAGCCTGCGCCTCCAAGGGATGCTTGGGAAGGTCACGTTCCCACCCTCAAAGGTCTTCTATCATCCCACGCAGGGGACAGGAGCAACACTGAACTTGGGTCGGTCTGCCCTGGAAGTCTGCTTCGTTCCCCACGCACCCAGCACGGTGCACAGACTGGAAGCACAGAGCCCCTTGGCCATCTGTGATGTGGGCTTCTTGTAAATCTTGTTTTTATTCTGTGTGAAAGAGTCCTTTATGTCCTGAAATTATGGAAATTCAAAGAAACTTGATATCATACGAAAACTTTTCAAGTTTGGACTCAGCCCAAGGGGCATTAGAAGATTGGCATGTGGAAGTAGACATTCTGCGAGGCGTGCAGAAGGCAGCATGCCCACCGAAAGGTAGTTAGAACTTCAGAGTCCCTTGCTGATAGGCCCAACGAGCTGGGTGGCCTTACCTGTATGCACCTCATCCCGAGATTCTTCACACTAATAATTATGTAGGTGCAGGGAGGACGTCACGCTTTCCAAGCTCTTTCCCATAATTAACTTATATTTTTGTCATTTTACTACTGCAAGGCAAGTAGAGTGAGAAATGAGACACTGACGCACAGGCAGGTCATAAGGACCCTTGGTGGCCAGTTGCCAGGGGAAAATATAACATCTGTATTCAGAACTTAGCTAGACTGCATAGGTGAACTGCTGTGGCCTCCATTACTTACAAACTGACCAACTTGCTAATCTCTAAAATGGGTCAGTGATGTGACATAAAATGATGCATGAATCAAATGAGTGTCACTTAAGTGTAATGAAACATCTAGGCAAGGATGTAAATGTAAATTCAGTGCATCCCTTGAGTCCTGAGTAAGCAATTATTACATAGGACTGTGATTGTTAATCAGAAGCCACCACTATCAGCTCACCAGGAAACTGTAGGTTCAGGACTTCCCAGCACTGCAGGATCCCTCCTGCATCCCCATGAGCTGCACTCATGTTGACTTCCTGTTCAATGGCACTGAAAGAGACTCATGGAATGTGCTGTTTTTCTCACTCAAATCCCTATGCTCTCTGTGGAACAATTCCTTGTGCAGCTCGGAATGACACTGTGTAGGACTCATGAACTGCACCTCAATCAGTGAGTGACCTGTAGGATGACAACAGCCAAGTCCTCAAGGGCTCTATATTCTCAGAGATATTGGACTTCCTACTTTAAACACCTGCTAAGTCGTGTCTGCTCCAGAAACTACAACAAGTGCAAAAACAACCAAAAAATCCAGACAGTGACGACGTATGGAGGAGCATGGTGTCCCAGACATCGATATTAAGGAACTGAGTATCTGACCACAGTAAACTTCTGATAAAAAGACTGTAGTTCCTTAGCATTCTATGCCTCTAATATACACGTTTTAAAGAAAAGCCAATACTGTGTCTGTCTATGTCTCTCATCTCCTCCAGTAAACTGGAAACTTGGCTGAGAATCTTATATATCCTTGTATCCCCACAACACTTAGGTGAGACAAAAGAATATGTTTATAAGTCCCCTGTTCAGTATCATGTGCTGTACTAGATTTTTAATGTTGATTAGTTCATTACTTTTTTGAAATAACCCTTTAAATGATAGATGTTGGTACCATATCCATTCAGAAGGAAATAGGCTGAAGACAGATCTAGTAACATGTTCAAATACATTTTTAGAAAATGGTAGAACTTCAAATCATATTGAGTGTTTTTAATCATACACCATGACCTTTTATAGAGTATTCATAGCTGATATCAGTACAGGCTTATAGACATACACTGGTTATGTCATCATGTTTGAAATAATGCTTTTGTTAGACATAGTATCCTGGATAGACACAGACTTTAAGATTGAATTCTATCAGGGTTGAGTCTTACTGCATCTTTCTGTCTTTCTTCTTTCTGTGTATTTGAGTTCATTTGTCCCTTGGTTAGATCTGTAGTTCCTGCCTCAGGTCAGCATATTATTATTTCCAGCCTTTCTTTGTCATGAAACATTAGTTCTAATGCATAGTTCCTGTGAAGAACAAAGACACTATATCATGAGAAAATGTTTCTGTACTTCCTGTGCAGTTCCATGAAGTGCTTTTTCTTGTCATCCTATTTCCCTCGGCATTAGGAACCTAAGAAGCATCTGTCAATTAGTTGAGCCAAATAGTTTGTGGCACAGAACATCTTAAAGAGAACATTAATGTACAAAGATAAATAAATCTTAGTTGTCATAAATCTGACCATTTGGACTAGAGGACTGGGACTGAGGGATACAGCCTTAGAAAAATTAGAAATGATTGGAAATATAGAGTTCTTCCAAATTGTAATTATAATGTTTTCTGCCCTTTCCTTTTTCCTTTTGAGAATTTTCTTCCTATTTCATACTATCCATCATACATTTTGGCATTCATTTATACCTTCAGTTTTTCATACTAGTGAAAAGACATGATATTTACACATCTGTGCCCTATTTATTTCAGGAACACACATTTAAGTATAAATAACTCAAAGTTATCATCTGTTATGGCCAATACTCCATTTAAAAAAAATAAACACCACATCTTCTTTAACCAGTTTCTAGTTAATGGGCATTTGGGTTGTTTCTAAGATTTAGCTATCACAAATTGAGCTACTATAAACATGGGTGCATATATGTCGCTGTGATATGAATCTTTTAATTCTTTCATGTAGATACCTATCAGAGGAATGGGGGGTCAAGTGGGACCTCTAATCCTAGTTTTTTGAGGAATCTCCACACTGATCTCCACAATGGTTGCACCAGTCTACATTCCTACCAACAGTGGAGAAGGGTTCCTTTTTACCTACAGCCCTGTCAGAATTTGTTATTGTTTGATCTCACAGTAGCAGCTGTTCTTTGTGGAATAAGATGAAATCTCAGTGTTGTTTTCATCTGTATCTCTTGAATGAATAGTGATGTCAAACATTTGTTCACATGTTTCTCAGCTGTCTTTATTTCTTCATCTGAAAAATGTCTATTCATTTCAAATGCCCATTTTTGAATAGGGTCTTTAAATTGAGGGGGGTTGATTTCTTTCTTGAAGTTCTTTATATACTCTAGATAGTAGTCCTTTTCTGAGAAACAGTCCTCCGCATGTTGTAGGTTCTTAGTGCTCTGTCTGTTGGTTTCTCTGGTTGTGCAGAAGCTTTCTAATAAGATGAGATCCCAGCTGTTGATTCCTCCTGCTAGTTACCATGCTGCTGCTGTTTTGTTCATAACATCTTTTCCTATGCTAATGTCTCTACCAGTTGTACCTAGCCTATTTTTCAGCAGGTTTAGTGTTTCTGCTTTAATATTTAGGTCTCTAACATACTTTGATTTTAGTTTGGTACATAGTGAAAGAGATAAATCTAGCTTTAATCTTCGGCAAGTTGAAACCCAGTTTTTCCAGCATCATTTGTTAAAGAGGCTATCTTTTTTCCATTGGCTCCTTTGTCAAAGTTGAGGTAGCTTAGTATATCTTGGATTGTTTCTGGATCTTCTAATCTGTTCCACTAATCCTTGGATCTATTTCTTTTCCAGTATCATGCTGTTTTTATCTCAGTGGCTCTGTAATATAGTTTCAGGTTGAGCATTTTGATACCTTCTGCCATGATCTTGTTGCCTAAAATTGCTTTTGTTATTCTAGGTTTTTTTGTATTTACAGATGAATTTTTGGATTATTTTCTCTAGCCCTGTGGAATATGCTGTGTTCTACAAGACTTTTAGAGAAGAGATAATGTGACTAATTCTTAAACTCTTTAATGATAGTGGAAAGAAAGTGATACTCCAAAATTCATTCTTAGAAGCAATCATTACATTGATCTAAAAAGCAGAGAAAAACTCAATCAAAAAGAGAACTGAAGGCCAATCTTCCTAATGAACATTGATGCAAAAATCCTCAATAAGATACTGGCAAACAGAATGCAGAGGGTCATCAAGAAGATTATACACCCTGGTCAAGTTGTATTTATTCCTGATCAAGTTGTATTCATCCCAGGAATTCAAGAATGGTTCAATATATGTAAATCAATAAATGTAATACACTGCATAAACAGACTCAAGGACAAAAACCAAGTGGTCATTGCAGTACATGCAGAAAAAGCATTTGACAAAATCCAGCACCCATTTATGATCAAGTCCTACAGAAAATTGGAATAGATGGTCTTTATCTCAAACTGATAAAAGCTATTTATGATAAATGAACAGCCAGCATCATATTTAATGGTCAAATACTAAAACCTTTCATGCTAAGTTCAAGACAAGACAGGATGTCCACTATTACCACTTCTGTTCAACATAGTTTTGGAAACATTAGCCACAGAAATTAGACAAGATAGAAAGAAAGGAATAAAGATTGGTAAGGAAGAAGTTAAACTCATTATTTTCTGATGACATGATACTCTATATAGAAGATCCTAAAAACTCAACCAAAAGACTACTAGACTTAATCAGCAGATTTAGTAGCATATCTGGATACAAAGACAACACTCAAAAATCAATAGCCTTTGTATACATGACCAACAGACTCACTGACAGGGAAATCTGAATCATTAACTGTAGAAATGATCCCTGAAACTATAGCCTTAGAGAATCAATTTCTTTCACAATAGCATCCATAAAAATGAAATGCTTAAGAATCTGTCTAACAAAGGAGGTGAAAGACCACTACTCTGAAAAGTACAGCATCCTGGAACGGGAGACTGAAAAGGATATTAGAAAATGGAAAGACATCCTTTGTTCCTGGGTAAGAAGAACCAGTATCATCAAAATGGCCATATTGCCAAAACTACTGTATAGATTCAATGCAATCCTGATTGAAATCCCAACAGCATATTTCACAGAACTAGAGAAAATTTACACTATAATAAAATGAAAGATTATGAATATTTTAGTAGTGACTAATAATGCCATTACTGGTCATGTGATAGGCTAATATTTATGCTTTGACATAATAATGTTGATTTTCTTTATTGTAATTTTAGTGCCAAGTATACTGTACTCTATTGCATCAAGCCATAAAACACTTGTAAGTCAACCGGCCTTGCTAGATGGCAGATGTCTGGAGGAAGACCTTCTCCCTTGCTACTTGTGTTTTCTTCCATGTGGAAGAAAGTTTGCCTTTCTACCCTGCCCACAATCTCTGTCCTCTCTCTTGCTTCACCCATCTCTCCCTATTAGAGGGGTGCCAATGTGGCTCGAGCATTTGGAAGACACTTGCACACACAGAACCTAGCCCAGTCAGTCCCTCCGTGCTGCTCTAACGTGGCCTGCCTGCAGGTCACATGTGGTTCTCTGTTGTTATGGGTCATGGAGTGGTGCTGGCTGAAATCTGGGAATTCTTGTCATTCCTTAGGCCTGAAGGGGACACTTGTCTGCTTCTGAGGTGTGGATTAGGAAGTCTATCTGCCAAAATGTGGAGAAGGCCATTCTCCACAGCAGAGTTTCCTGGAGTGAAGGTCTTGCTTTCATTTTCCATTTGCCTAGAGCCACAGAGATTTTGTAGGTGAGTATATAGACAAGGACCTCAAACAGCTGAGGCTCAAATCACTGCTCTGAAACCTGCCCAATCCAAGTTGTAAGGAGTAAATGAGTTAAGATATATAAGTCTTCCCAACAGTGCCAGGCACAGAGTGCTTCACAGTGTTTGACTTTAATGTGACCCTTTAGTTTCATTGTTTGAGTAGTTCACAGCACATATTTGGAAAAGGTGTCAGATACTGCCTGCCTCCATGTCCCTGTACCAAGAGCTGTAACCAGTAAAACCATCCTAGCTTCAAATAATTCTGCAATTAGGCTAATTATACATTTTAGTTGTTCTTATCCTCAGAATATTTTTTTTTTACTGTAAAACCCATCATGCTCCTCTGCTAGTTTTAATGAGCTCAGTCCTGCTGAAAGGCCTCAAATCTTCCCCAGCTAGGCTCTCATGTACACCCAGCCTTATCTTCCAGACACATTCTGCACCGGCTCTTGTCTGTCACTGCTCATGATTCCTTATCTGCACCACGCAACTGTCACATCACCCCAGATCTACTCAGGGAGTTTCAGGGGTTTTCCTTCTCCACTTACTAGAGTTGAGCTTACTCTGCAGAATCCAGCTCATGGGCTCACTCCTTTGTGAAAACATTCCTTCTACCTCTTCACTCCTGGACATCTCTATGTAGTAGAAGAGAGAAATATACATATATAAAAGAAATAAAACATGTAACTTGTTCATCTGAGTTCAGCCTCAAGTCACATGACCTGTCAGTTCCTAAACATCATGGGGAAGCATCCTCATCCTTCCCTCCCGTGCTGGTGCACTTGTCCAATTAAGCACCTACTGGAGCCTCGGCCCTGATGATTACCTGAGTACTTGTCTGTGAACAAGCCTCCCAGGACTTCTCCACAGTGCTAATCAAATGCATCTACCTCTTTCCATCTCAACCTGGTACCAGAACATCTTACCAGGCCTGTTTCAATAGCCTCTTTAATTAGTTCCCTAGTTCTGTTGGCCCCAATTCATGTCATTCCCTATTTAGCCATTGAAAAAAGGAGTTAAAATATAGACCAAGTTAGGTTATATTCCTACTTAATGAGCTTCCTGATACTGCATTTCAGTTTCAACCCCTCAGTCCTGAGCCTTCTTGTGTTCTCCCCTTGTTCCTTCTCCTTTCCCCTGTGACTTTGTGCCTGTCTCTCTTTTCTCATTTGGTTTCTCAGCAGGCTGAACTTGGCCCTCATTACTTTCTTGTTCATTCAGATGGAGTGGCTTGGATGTGGAGTCGTACCTTTATCCTTAATGGCTAGCATTTTTAATTCTTAACAAGTTAGCATATAAGCCCTCTTGGCAGAACAGTAGCCCTGATCTGTAATTTAAATAGAGATCTCTTACCATCCTCTACTGAACAACTGCACATCTCAGACCCTCATGTTTTCTCTGCATTCATGACAATAGTCTGTGATGAGTGTTTCCAGGAGCTTATTGTCTCTCTTCTTCATTAGAACAAAGCTCTGTGAAGGCAGAAACAAGGGCTGTTTGGTTATCAGTGGGTCTTGAAAGCTAAGTGTGAGAGAAATCTGCCCAAAGGAAAGTAGTGCATGGTGGACTGGGAGCCTGTAAGGTGCCTCTGATAGGTGAGGAACCCAAAGGGTACCTAGTCCAAGGCTTATGTTACAAGGGAAAAAAAATCAAGATTGAGCTTTGCAGGGAATGATCCTAATCGCCCACACTCAGTGCCTGCCAGATGTACTTTTGTGCTCAGGGTACCTTTCGTTATCAAATTTTGTTGCCCCAGGCTTCAGGAAACTATATGATAACTACAGACTGTTAATGACATAACCTGACGGGAAAACCAAGTGCTCATATATTTCAACCTTTCACTGAGAAATGAAAGCAAAGCCTAAGGAAATGCCATCTGACTAATTTCTAACCAATGCAAATCTTCCTTCTTAGTCACCTTTAACAAAAATGTCAGTGCTCCGCAAGCAGAGAGAGGCCTGCCAAGGCTCACAGCAGCCTCTGAATCTGCTTCCACCCAAAAGGAGTCTGCAGTGCAGTGGCTCAGGCCTGTCTTGGTGTCTTGCACATGCCAGGAAGGTGTAGCTCGTTAAAAAGATCCTCTTTGTCTTCCACAACATGGAGCAGTTGCAACTGCTGTCTGTGGAGTCTTATGAATTTGCTGTCCTTGTTCATGTTTCTGATGTTTTTCTCTGTCAGTCTCTATTCCATTGTCTCTAAAGTAGACTGACTGATGGCACTAGTACTTTCAGCCTTCACACTCTACGTGCTGTTATACAGAGTTAGTTTACAACACAACCTTCAGGGAGTTCATGTGATTGGCTGAATACTTCAACCAGGAACTACCGTGTACAGGAGTCCAAATGATTACTTCAGACTTTTAACTGCCCTACTGTTTTGACCAAGTATGAGATGCTAGTGGATCCTGGACTCTGCTGTCTTTGCTACATCATTATATTGGAGAAGATGCTCTCAAAGCAATCACAGGACTTAGGGCAACACAGGGCAACCTAACCAATGGATCTCAGGGAGACCTTCAAGTCTACCAAAACTGTCAAGCAAATGCCCAGCTGTTCAGTGCATTTATCATATATTCTAAAACTGACCTAAGCAATTCTTACATTATCCATTACATATGTATTATTCTAGTGCTGGGAATACAGGGCAATTACAGAATATCATCTGCCTTGTAGGAATATGCAGTTTAAAGTTGAGTTAGGCAGTAAGCTGTAACAATGCTGTGAGATATGTCGGGTGAGGGAAGCTTTTCTTTTCATTGGTTTTCCCACATAATAATGCCTCTGGGAGGCCTGCCCACTGTTGTGGGGCTACTCAGGAGGGATGAGGAGTCAGCTGTGCAGAGAGAGGAGCTGAGGTCAAGCAGAGCAGCAGAACACAGGGTTACGGCTCTCTAGCCAGCTGAGCTCTGGATCAGTGGAGAAGGGAAGGGGGTTTCCCGGTGGCCTTGGGAAAGAGAGGAGGTGAAGGAGCAGGAAGCAGATGGGTTTTGGAGACTAAGTGGGAAACAAGTTGAGAAAGCTCTTATAAACCATGCTACTGGGCCTGAAACTGTACATGCAAATATGGAGAACTGGGTTCACGTAGAGTGCTGTGGGAGCCTTGTGGGTTTAAATAGACTAGCCAGCTTTGATTTTTCAGGAAGCTGATGGATAGGGAAGGAAGAATGCAGAACATCAGCTCAAGAAGTGTAAGAGACCATGTCTACTTGGGGACTGTACGTATTTTAGTGGCTATAATGTTAGTGAGTCATGTGGAGGTAAACTTTGGGCAAGGTCTTGGGGTGATTATGTGGAAGGTCAAACATTCATTCTATGCAGTTAGAACCAACATTTACAGGTGCAGAATCCTTTATGTTTTCATAAAAGTGATCAGCGATATAGCCATCAGAATCTGACATGGTGCTGGGCACCACAGAAAGATATAATGTACCAGGAAGATACAACTTTTCCAGAGGAGGCAATATTTCATCTTCTGTAAGTAATGTTGATGAAGGCTATGCCATGTGTGGTTGATTCTCTTGGACCAAAAGACTTTGACTGACCTTTATTCCCTTGGATCTTCCACTTGCCATGAGGAAAAGGCAGGTAACTTCACTCCTGCCTCTGCCAGAGGCATTTGCTGCATCCTCAAGCAGTGGGTCATACACAGGGTGCTTCTGAGTGCAGAAGACAGACTAGAGCAAAACCTGGGACTTGTGTAGAAAGAAGCCTGCACCTGTGAGTGAGTGAGCAGAGGTGACCCTGTGCTTGTTGGCAGCACCCCTGCAGGTCCTACCCACATAGCAGTGCATCTTCGTGCTCTTGCTCATCCACACCTGCCAAGGACTGATCCTGCTCTTGGCCTGTTATCATCACTTGGATGTGGGATCCTTGAAGGGCTTAACTCCTTTCAAGTTTCATTTGGAATGCTGCAACAAGCTGTGGCCAGCAGACACCTTGGTGACTCAGGAGCCTAAGCAATTACCTAATCAGTGAGGAAAAATGTGGCATTGATGAGTGTGAGTAGAATCTCTGGGGCCCAAACAGTGTAAACTTGTATTTCCTTTTGGGGCCATATAAAAACTTGAGAGAAAGATTACCATTTACCTTTGAGGAATTTTCAAAACATTTGAGTGTGCAAGTGCTTGCGTGTGTGTGTGTGCGTGTGCATGTGCGTGTGTGTGTGTGTGTGTGTGTGTGTGTTTATGGTGGATTAACTGACAGGGAAAATTTTCAGCACCTCAGAAAAATGCCTCATCATTTCCTCTTGTGAAATCTGGGTGCTTCTTAATGAATCCATGTGAGAAATGTGAACCTCCGGCCATGAAGCTCTAGGTCCAGCCTCACTTTTGACCAAAAGCAGCACCAAGTGGTAGTGCTGATGAGAAAAGAACAGAGCACTTAGCTTCCTCAGACCCACAATGAGCCCCTTATATCTCTGGAGAGCAGGAAAATCTAATAAATAGTAGGACTGCCTGTCATCAGGTGAGTTCAGGTCCCAGCACAGTACCTTTCAGGTTGTAGGATGGTCTTTTCCTCAACCTTCTCACGTCTAAAGTGGGGCTTGATGAGTTCTACTTGCCAGAGAATTCTAAATGTTAAATATCAGCAAAGAAATGTTTCCCTTATCCATATGTTTGAAGATAAAAATAAGTGACAGGTAGCAAGAGACCAAATGGCTTTAGTAATGACTATCTGAAGACAGGAGAGAAGGCTGATAGCTTTCAGAACTGCCCTTCTCACCTGAAGAATGGCAGCTAAACTTGCAGAAATGGCCGGCAGCTGATGGCTCCCAGTGGAGCTTGAAGGTAACTGACATTTGCCACCTGTGCCTGCTTTCCTTGGGATCCTTAGATGTCTCAGCAGAGGAGTGATGACCACTCTCACTTCTGAGGACAGGGCTGCAAACCAAACAAGCTGGACCTGTCACCAGGGTGAAGAAGTCTGGATCGACTCCACTGGAAAACAGTTATTTTA
The DNA here is from genome assembly GCA_004026965.1 of Petromus typicus. NCBI lineage: Eukaryota > Metazoa > Chordata > Mammalia > Rodentia > Petromuridae > Petromus > Petromus typicus. The sequence continues at coordinate 36,293 of PVIR01005547.1, forward strand.
TCTTGTGGATTTTCTTGCTTCTTTTCTGCTCTGTGCCTTTATTCCTTTTACTATTCTATTTGGATCACCTCCCCCGAAATAGCCTCTCTGGTTCTTCTGTTTAAAAGGATATGGGGGAAAGAAAGCCATTACTTATGAGAAAACAGCCATACACAGACCCTGTACCAGCAGCACCCTGACCTCGGACACTCCACTTGTTTCCCTCACTATTACCTTAGTGGCATTAGTTTTCTAGAAAGGTAAGTGGGTTGTTGAAAATCAACTAGCTGGCAAGCAAATGTGGAACTTAAACAAGACTATATGATTCCAAAACACAAACTCTTGATTTTTCATATTTCCTGTGCACAAGGAATGGTGGTAGAGGGAATGGTACATGAGTATGTGTGATTTGGTGCACAGAAAATTACAAATGTCACAGTTTTCATATAGACACCAGATTCCTTTCCTGGATGATTTTGTGTCCTTGCCCCAAATCCTGTCATGACTTCAGTTCCTGCATTTGTAGAAAATGTATCCAGTGTGCTTTTCTGCTCTTTGCTTTGCTCTGATGACATGGTGGTGTGGTAACAATCTTTATCCATGTCCTTCAGATCCTCCCTGTCAGACTTCCTGCCTTTCCATCTGCTCACAATAAGGACGTATCCCTGCTTCCACACTGATGCTTGCCAGTATGGCTGGTTTCTCATAGATGTCTCTTTAATAACACACGCACATACACACCCACACGTGTGCGTGTGCACACAGAGAAGGAGAGAGAGAGAGAGAGAGAGAGAGAGAGAGAGAGAGGGAGAGGGAGAGAGGGAGAGATATTGTGGCACAGTGGTATCTGGTATGTCTTAGCTCTTGTTTGTGCCTATAGATGCATGACTTCCAACAGAAGCTGAATTTCTCTTTTCTGTTTTTCTACTTCTCTTACTTTCTTGCCTTCTACAACAATGGGAAGAATTGGCATGGGAACTCAAGTCTTGGTATGCTATTTGGGTATTTCTACATAAGTGGAGCCATAGTGATTTCATTACATATTTCTCGGTTGATGTGGATAGTGCCTTGAAATGGAAAAGCCCAATAACTAGAGAAAATAAAGGAGTAGGGTTGTCCTTTACTTAATTTGAGAATATTTTGGGCTGGACTCTGTCCAGGTCAAAAGGTATTTTCTAAGAGTCATGTCTGTTTTACCAGAGCTGGACATTAGCATTCAGGACTAATAATTTATCCTCACTGTCTGTCTGTCTGTCTGTCTGTCTAATGTGTGTTTAGATTTAAAATGTTCCTGAAGTTCTTCTGCACATGGAAAGTTGTTGGATCACAAGGGTGCTGTACTCACCAGTGGATTCGCCTACTGATGAGGTGCATAGGGGAATGTTGGTGGCCGAATGTGCTGGTAGCACGTGAGAATGTGTTGTTAGTGATGGGTTAGCGCAGGTGTGACCTGGCGAGGTGTGCTCTTTTCCATTCTCCTCCCTTCTCTCTGTGTCCTGGCTGCCATGGTCCAACCAGTCCCTGTACCATTCTCTTCCTGCCTTGGAGACGCCAACCATGGATGGAAACCATGAGCCAAAATGAACCTCTTCTTTAAGTTGTGGGTGTTGGGGATTTTGACTCAGTGACAAGAAAGTGACTAAGTCACTCAATGAGGTGTGATCTGTCTGAATTCTGTGCACCTATCTGCCAGTCATCTATGTATCTCTCATGTATAATTTTCTTTGTTCCCAGGGATGTGATAGCAAGGTGTCCTGAAGGCTAAGAGTAGGATTCAGACACTTAAGTGCTGCTGCGTAGATATCATATCAGTCTGCACAAACATCCCAAACTCCGAAACACCCTGAACCCTGATTTCTCATTTCAGTGATATTTCCAGATATTTCTGTTTAACCATTTGGAATCCCTGAGACAATCATTTTTCTGTATCCCAGTACCCTTTGAGTCTCTGTTGAGCTGGGGTTAAGACACTGTCTGTAAGGTTTCTGGGGAGTGTGCATTGAGGCACTGGTCCCATTGATCAGAGGTTTTGTTTTCACAGTGATTCATCAATAGGCATTACTCATTTTGGCCACCCTCTTGGCCTTTATGCCATCTTGACTGCCCATTTTTGGAACAGACATCTGGGCTTAAGGAGACATACTATGAGAGAAATCAATCCTCTAGTGCTTTTCCAATGTGATTCCTGAAGATGGCTGGTCCATCCCATTAGGTGTGGTCAGGCACACGCTGAGGGCTCAGTTCGTCACTTCCCCAGGGTTCCATCTCCATTCCCTGTGTGCACCGCGAAGGGAAAGCATGGTGCCTGTGTACAGAACAGTGCCTCTTCACAGGGTGACAAAGAAAATCCTCAGCTATAGAACTGACCAAACACCACGCCATTCAGAAAACTGCTTCTCTCTGGTTATGGCCTTGCTTTGGGATGGTGCTTTCGGCTCCTCATCTCAGGCACTGAACACGTCTAATTCCTGTATTAATCATTTACCTGCATGGGCAAAAGTGGCTCTGCACTGATTTATGTGTTCTTGCTGCAAAAGAAAAACCTAATCAGCGTAATGTTTAAGCTATTTGAGACCAGCTATCAGCCATAGTCATTGATGTTTTCACAGATTATGGGACATTTTACGTTCCGATAAGGGATAAAAAATTCCTGCTTCAAATGGCTCCCATCACAGCAAGATCTTGCAACAATAACACCACTGATTCAGGCATTAATCTGAAGTGTCCAGGGAGTCCTAAAACACTGCAACCTACCAGCAAAAACCATGGTAATTGCCACGTAAATCCGCTCTGTAATGTGGCCCTTATTATGACCAGCCAGCCGAGATTTGCCCTTAAATCATCACATTTAACAGAGCCTCGTAGAAGCACGATCACTTACACCTGCCTCTGCTTCTTTCCATTAACCTGTTGTCCTTTTTAGAAATAGGGAGCTTCACATACTCCCTTACTCCGGTGAGCAATGCCCTGTTAAGTAAACGAACATGCAATTTTAAAGGGAGCCGGACCAATAATCACTCCAAGTGCTACGCCGAGCATTGTGAAAATGCTCACAACTCACAGAATGAAATCTGTGCTGCCCTTTGAAGACATTCCTGACTTTATAGCTGGATCGACGTACAACTTCAGGCCAGGTGCAACTCTGCCTTACCAGTAAGTCCTGCAGGTGAGCCCAGCTGCCCAGGTGTGAAGTGTGGTGATTTTAGTCTGTCTGGGGTCTTCACAAATAGCACTGACTTTGAGGACGGGCTGACAAAACTGAGCATGCCACTTATCAGCTGGAGTCATTTTCTTCTTTAGCACTCAGTTCATTCACAGATGTCTTGTGTTATATGCTAAAAAGTCAAGAAAGTGATGGGAATTCAGAGAAACACTGACTTCACAAGGCTTGGAAGGCCAAAGAAAGTCTCAGGAGGAAATACAGGGAATTTAGCTCAGTTCTATCATCATTGAAATGGGTGAAGTAGTACACCTCAGCAAAGTGATTTTATGCTGGGTGAGGTGATATTCCTAACAAGACAACTATATTGGACTTTGATAAATTTCCCCAATGCTTTGGTCTTAAGCAATACTTAAGAAGTATACTTTTCATATTATATAATTAGAAAAGAATATAAAATACAAAAAAGGAAAAAATAAAAACTTTTCACATCTTCTTTCCTGAAGATGGCTACACTTTGTTAACATTTTAATATATAGATTTCCAAACATCTTGTTTCCTTTATATATTTACATTTTGGGGGATCTCCTTGCAAAACAATATTTTGTAATTTTATTCTTTATAGTTAGCTGTGCATTTTAAATTTCTTCCACATTATCAGTTACTATCAATATTACTTTTAATGACTGCATGTGGATTCAATACAATTTAAATATTCACCTATATCTAGTGACTTAAGCTGTTTTCAACTTGTACTCATTATAGACCCAATTTTTAACTATTCTAAGTCATGCCTAAATGAACATCTTTGTGCCTATTTTCGATTATTTCCTTGGGCTAGCTTCCCAGAGGTGGAATGATAGGGTCACAGGCTCTGAATATTTTTAAGGCTCTGCAGTTGTATTGCCAAATTGTCTTCCAAAGGGGTTATAACAATTTATATTCTACTGGAAGTGAACTAGCGGGCCTGCCTCCGAATGCTTGCCAGCTAAAATGAAGTTACTATTACTACTAGTCTTATTTCCATGTGCCATTCAGTCCTCAGGGTGTATCAGGTTTTAAAAATTCAATTTAGATTCTTTTTAGGTTCTGAATTTTAAAGCAATACCTGTACATTAGAACTGCTAGGAAATAGAGAAAAAACAATCAAGTCAAAAGAAGAGCCCCAAAAACCTCATCAAAGATAATCCCTTACTGTTTTCGTGTAGCTCAAATATAGTAACGAGTTCTTTAACATTCCTTGTTTCTTTTTCATATACATCTCTGTATGTTACTAATATTCTTTTTAAAAGGTCTCTTTAGCCATTGTTTTGATAGGCCCTTGTTAAATTTTCCCCTCAGCTATGGGGATTTTTGTAATCCAACATCTTTACTAAACTCTCTACCATTTCTCAAATATGGACACATGGTGGCCTGGATAATTCTTTGTTGGCAAGAGGCTGTCTCATGCATCGTAGGACATTTAGCAACAGCTTTGACCTCTAGGAATCGTGAAAACAAAATTCCTTGTGAGCATTAGCAAATATCCTCTGGATAACAAATCAACCCCAGGTCATGAGCCCTTGTGCTCCTGAGTAACCTGCCGACCAGCCTGTACTGTGCATCCCTGCCATATTGGCTGGCACATGTTGGCACACATCTTTTAGATAATTTCGAGATAAGCAGCACTTTACTTTCTTTTTTCTAAATAGTCGTGTTTTAAGTCATTCCCCAAGTTGTCCAGCATCTAATGGATACATGTGTCTCCTGTCCTTTGTGTGACATCAGGAATTGGACTATTGCTTGTGAGCAAAGCAGAACAGAACAGGGCAAAACAATTTTCTGACCTCTCTCACTCTCTGAACCTTATGAAATTGCCCTTATTCAACCATCTTTGATCTACAGGAGTGGAAACTGAACTCCAAAATCTAATTATTTTGTGCATCCATATATCAAGTTTACTCTTTTGGAGATTATATTATAGCAGTGACTTATATTCCACCTACTCTCAATTAAAAACCAAATCTTTATTCATATCTGTCCCAGTCATCTGACACATTAGTAATAATCATGCTTGTCACAGAAACTAGATAGAAAATTATAGAATTACAGAGTAGGAAATTATAGAGTAGGAAAGATTACAAATTTTGTTTCACATCCTCCTTTCATGGAGAGAGGAACTGAAACACACGGGAAAGTGCTCGAGTTTACTGACTCACATAGCAAGAATCCAGGGAGCCTGACTCCCTCCAGTCTACCCGGGGATATGAAGAGAAATGCAGGACACACCATGTCTAGTCACGATAAGTCGCCGGACAGAAAAAGGAAATAGTTTATATAATGGGCTCAATCTATAGTAGTGACACCTGCAAAGAAAGGATTGGTGAGAAATCTAGGTAATTAGCTGAAGCTGCAGGATGGGGGTCAAAGACAATGGAACGCATTTGACTGCGTGAAGATGGATCAGAAGGATGATGAGCAGCTCACTGCTGCCTCTGAGGCTTCTCACTTCAAGTCCGCCGCACCAAATTAATCCCAGGGACTGACCACAGCGCTTTTGGACAGATAGCAGTTATTACTCTGTTAGATCTCTGAGTAAATTTATCCCAGTTATACAAGCCTCATTTATTTCCCCATCTCTCCTGCTTTTTTGGGTGTGTCTTTCTCTGGCCAGTCCACACTCAATTCTAGAAACAGAATGATTTCTAAAATCAGTATTTGAAAAATAGACGTGCAAAGTTACCACCAGCAGGAAGTTTGAAAAGCAGTTAAAATAGCCATCAAAAATTCTCACTGTTTGGCTTTGTTTCAGTTTCCCAAGAACCCATGGAGCTCAATAAATGGACAGTACAAATAAACAATGTGTGTGTTTTGCAAGACCCCTGTGATTACCCGGCACACTTATCTCTACTCCCTGTCGCCTTTTCCCTGTCAACTCATAAACTTCATATTTGTGTTGTGACTCAGCATACCTGTGACAGTAACTTATGGCTCCACGGAGATACCAACAGGATGTTTGGTTTAGGTCAGCCGTGAATACATACTGATACCACTAATCCTAAAAATCACAAGCATGATAAAAATAAATATTCTGACCTTGCAGCAAGTGAGTAATTGGACGTGAATTGCGTTTGTCTTTCTGATAAGGATGCGGAGTAGAATGGCAGAACGAAGAGACACCCTGTATTTAGGTGCGTGTGCTACAGCGGGTAATTAAGGGAGATGAAGAGCTGAAGGTCAAACTGTGGTCCCTGCCCTTGGCGTGTGGCTGGTGAGAGCACCACTGAAGCTGAAGGGTGAACACTGGTGCCTGCCAGGGTGAGGTGAGCTGGGAGCACGGCTTGGGAGACGGGAAAGGCAGCCTGCTCTGTCAGGCCTGCTCAGTTGCCCTGAGCTCCAGGGAGATAAGTTACAAGCGTGGCAAAACAGTAAAAGAAACATGCAGTAGAATTAAATTCTTCTCTGTGAGTAGGGGACATTCCTCATTCCATTTTGAGTAAATTTTCGGTCAGCTCTGTCAGGACCTCTTTAAAGAGGTTACAGAGACCATAGGGACCCTTCCTTTGGAGGGGGATGTAAACACGTACATGTGTGCACACATGCACACACACACATATCCCTTGACACACTCCTCTATTAGTTTCCAGGCAGCTGTGGGAACCTGGGCGCCTGAGGCCCCAGGAGCCGAGGTAAAGAACCAGTGGCTTCATGTGCTATAGGGCTGGGCTGCGCTTGGTGTTGCATGGCACAGAGGCAGGCAGACAGCTTGCGATCTGTGGGTCCTGATCAAATGTCTCAACATCTCTGAGTCCCTGTCATTGAGCCTGGAAAAGAGAAAAATCCTCACGATGTGCCAAAAGTGAGTGCTGGTTTCGTGGACTGCCTCCTCTGTGACCCCCAGGAAGGTCGCCTGCTCTGGGAAGGACTAGCTTGGCTTGACGCTCCCCTGTCATCAGCTCAGCATTTGAGTGGCACACCTGTCCCTTTGCTCTTCTCTGTGTCTCAGAGAGTGGGACTAGCTCCCTCAGGCTGTGTGTCTTAGAGCTGAACACAGAGACCGGAGCCTCCCAATGCCCTCCACAGCCTTGAGTACCTGCTGTTTCTCTCCATCTCCCTCATCCTCACTTCACATGTGAACTGAGCTCTTTCAGGGCTTGGTTTTCTCTTTGCTCAGGAATGCCTACTCCCCGAAGGCAAGGACTTGGCCTCTGTGCACCCCTACCCAGGGCAGCGCCCCTACGCATCTGTGCCAAGACTGTGTGAATCTGACCAAGATGTGGTCAACACTCACAGGGTTGCCAGCTCTCTCTGACCACCACCCTATGATCCCTCTCACATCACCATTACACTGTAGTCAAGAAGCCGCGGTAGAAACTTCGGATCTCGAAGCCTAAAATATTCACCATCTGGCTCTGCAGAGAACGATCTTGCTGACCTTTGCTGTGTGTAAAATATTGATGGCGATTTTTATAATTGCTGAATTATGTTTTTGAGAAAGCATTATTATATTTACCTTCTGTTTTCACACTAGCTGTGTACTATTTTTATACCAAGTAAAAAAGGAGCATTTAAAAATACCTCAGCGCAAATGAAAGCGAAGCACGCAGTGTGATTTCATTCAGTTCTGACTGAGGCTATGTAAAGTGAAGCTATGCTGCTGAGGTTTGTCTGAGAATTAGGAAGTTCCGAAGCTCAGCCCCAGGGGTGACGATCTACCACGCATCTGGAGGAGGTCTCTGTGCCTCCATAGCCGTGGGCCTGACCACAGTGCAGATTGCCTGTCCCTTTCAGCTTTACTGGGGAGGCACCTGCCATAATGGAAAAAGTCATTCTCCAGTGTCACCAGGTCCCTGGTGCTGACTTTTAGCTGCCCAAACCCTTCTGGGCCTTAGCTGTCTGGTCTCCAAACTGACTCCCTAACTCATCACCTACGTAGGGAAGCATCTGGTTCAAAGATCCACTGGACCTTCTGTCCAGCTCCCCATGTGGGATTCTGTGACTCAGCAGGAGCATTTGGTCAGCTCTCTGCAGTGGGAAACTTAGGCACTTGCCTTCCTGAATTAAGAGGGTGCAGGAGTGTTGAGACATGTAGACAGAAGACAGCCCTCTTCTCTGCGTCACTCTCCCGTCCCCTGCTGCTACCATGAAAACTATTTTTGTCAGTGAGGTGATACCTCCACCCCTTCTCCTAGCCCACCCCCGAGTCCCTGCATGCTGTCCAGTAAATGCACTGTAATAGGTGCCACGTAGTATCAAAGAAATTCAGTGAGTGTGGGAAAAAACACAACCCTGTACGCTACACTTCAATGGCCAAGAAAATGCACTAAAATAACTCACAAGGCAGTTCAATGGAAGAAAAATTCAAATAGATACATTTCTTTTAGATCATAGTTCTACTTTCTGTTTTCAGTGGGGATTTCACAGGGGAAAACAGCTAATCCCAAGGGCTGGACCTACTGAGACAAAAAAAAAGGAACACCCACATCTCTCTTCATGTACAATTTCCCACCCTTCCTACGCTTGGCTTTTAGGGGTTTTATTTTTAATTTTGGATAGCAGCATGGGCAGATTACTTCTTTGAAAGTACAGAAAGTAGCAGATTAAAAAAAGCTGAGTCTCGATACTTCACGGTGTAAAGGGATGAGGAAGCTGGCTCAGATGTCCTCTTGGTTCCTGTCTGAATAAATATGCTCAGGAGATCAAGTTTCTTGTCCATATCTCTACACATCTAGAACTTATCTCCTCGGAGCTCTTGATGACTAGGAAAGGAAGCCTTGCCTTCGATGCTATGCCCCGGGTCATGACACATTGGTGACGACAGGTACATTTCATCTTTCTCTTCCCCCACTTCCTCGGCCTATCATGTCCACAGTTCATTCTGGATCAATGCTGAGAGCACAGTGGAATTCAGAGTTACTTTTCAGGGCCCAGCCTGAGCCGCACAGGGAAATGTGCCTCGTGACTCTGGAGGCAGAGGTCTCATTTGACCAATAGGGCGATCTCTGGAAAACTCACCAATCCTTCAGACTCCAAGTACCCAGAGAGACAGCGGCCACACTTGGCATGGAGGAGGTGGGCATGTAGCTCCTGGCAGGAAAAGCACAGACCCTTTGCAGCCTCTCCCAGGCAGTGTCAATCACCCCTCCAGGCGATGGAGGACACCAGTCATGACTTCCGGGGAGCACAGAATGCTCATAATTGTGAGTGTTAATTCCTGTCTCCTCTGCCCAGTCTATCTTTTCTTTTCTTCTCTAACTACATGCTCACTCTCTTCATTCATCTTGCAAAACTCTGATAAAATTGCCCCGAACTGGAGAATCTCGAACTCCTGTTGACAACTGAATGACTTCTTGACACCTCTTTCACTTCTCTTTCCTACACCGGAAGTGATTTTCAGTTTCGGACTCAAATTACTTTAATTTGAATTCTGCTTTTTTCATAGTAACATAACCTGTTTTAGGAAAGTTAGGTAACTGTTTTCACTCTGAGGCCCTCATCGGTAAAATGGGTTTCATGAGAGCACTGACTTGTAGAACTGTGGTGAAAGCTTATTAAGATAAAGAATATTACAGCTGTGCCTGGTAGTTAGAAGAAAGAAACACGATGAAGCTGCTCACTGTCTCGAGGCCTTGGTGGCTTCAGAAGAAAAAGAATTCCTTCCTGTTTACTCTTGAGCCTCTAGCTCCCTACACAGCCTGGCTCAGCCTTGTGAACATGAGGGGATTAACGAAAGGTGGCCGCTTCGGGGAGTCCGAGCTGACCCTTGAGCAGGAGAGTACTGTGCCTCTGTGACTGGGAACAGTTCAGAGAAGACGTGGTTGGTGACTGCTGCAATTCAGGCAGCGTAGGTCATGCGATGGAGAGGAGGGTCTGTCTGTAGAGTGCTGAGGATTGTGGGTGATTGGTCTGTAGCTCTTGCTTACCTCTCATTCACCTGATATTTTGTCATTTTGTACGAAGTCTCCTAAGAGTACCTTGTGATAGCAATCATTTTAGCTTCAATAAAACTATCAGCCTCTGACATCAATGCCAGGGTGGGTCGGGGGGAGGGAGAGTGGGAATGAATCTTCCTGTGGTCCCGGAAGGCAGGCTTCACTACATCCCTAAACGGCTGTGATCACGTGGCTACCACGTGTTGGCCTAGGGACACAAATTCGGAAATGCCTCATCTCTATCTGCATTTTCCTTCGTGGGCCGGCAAGATCACAATGTTGGTGCTATGCTCATAATTGGGGCGCCCCCTGTTGGTCGGCGGAGGTACTGAGAAATAGGCAGAGTCGCCGCAGGGCACAAGGCCGGCGGTGCAACAGTCTCTAGCAGGGACCGGCTGTCTTGACCTCTAGCTTCCGGCCCCGTGTCCTTTAGGAACCGTTCAGAACATAGGTTAAATGTACTGATCTTTCCCTCTTGTGACCAAGTGATTTTTAAAATAGCATTTAAGAGTTTATTTAAAAACTATCTCCCTTTGATACTTCGCTCAGGAAACAGACATTTTGAGGTAGCTATGCTATACTAAATAACTGAAGCAGCAGCGTCCTTAGTTCTCAGAGCTCGGAGCCTCAAGTGACCTTCTGTTTACATCTGGTGCTCACTGCGCTCCCTCAGGGTAAGGACACACAGGCCCGCTGGACAGACAGGAAAGTGAATCGGTGCAGGGAAGGAGGAAGAGCTGAGGTTCAGGATTGTAGATGCTTCCTCACCAGTCACAGGCGGCTGCGGACCAGAGGCGCCCGAGGGAGGCAGGGAGGCCAGCTCGGACATAGCATAAACCCGCTAGCTGCCTTTAAAGGCACAGTGAAGATCTAGGGTTGTTCATGAGGAGGGAGAAAGGAACGAGGAAGGGAAGGAGATGGACGAAGCCCCTCTACAGGAGCTCTTGCCTTCTTCAAGTGCCTGGTCACTTTCTGGCCACCTTTCAAACTCTAAAAACACTCTGGAATTCCACGCTGGGCGGGGCTTCCTTTGCAGGCCTGGCTACTGTAACTTTACGAGAAACTGTTCAAAACTTCCTCTTGCCATTTGAAACCACAGAAATTTGAATGAATTTAATATTCATTAAACAGTTAAACCTTCTCTCTGACTCATAGTTTTTACATTATTACTCAGCTGATAAAGATAAAAAGTGGGGAACAAGTTAATGTGTACTACACACGCTGTAAAAAAAAAAAAAGCAGCTACACACCTCTGTAATTTTTTATACGTGGAAACACACACACTGAGGTTTTACTCTTTTGGGGAGGAAGATATAAAAGACCCCAAGGACTCAGATTTTCCAATGAATACACAGAAGCCCTGCAGTTCTTGCGCTGTGCTTTCACCTTGGAGAGAATCAGTGTCAGCAGGTACTGTTGCTGGTGGCCCCTCCTCTGCTATTTTTTTTCTATTTCTAGGACGTGGGGATCTCAGCTCTCACAGCTGAGTGACACTGCTTATTGTTTGTCTCTCAAATGAGGTAAAACCACAAGCAATATTGAATAAAGCAGGAAAAGTAATGAATTCCAATTCCTAATGTGGTAAACCTTCATTCTAGGAGGTACCCTGTAAACACCAGCTATGCTCAAGAATGGACAAAGACTATTTGTATGTGTAGAAAAAAAAAGCAATATACTTCTATACAGTTACTCTTGATGACTCAGGACTTAAGTGAGGGTTCAGAGACCCAGGGCTGCATGCTCAGCCTGAAGTCCAACCTGCTAACTGCATAGAACGGAACTATACCTAGTGTCTATGTGGGTCGAGCCCACCAATCCTGTGAAGCTGTTGTTCTCTGTGCTGAACTCCACCTCAGTGTTCCGGCTCTGCCAGTACAATGCGTCCCACAAAACAAATAAAGCTTGGTGCAGTTAAGCAGAGGATCTGTTACAGACACACATGGCAGACAGAGCAGGTCCCATTACATTTCAAGATATACTTCATAATCAACTTGGCTGACTTTAATTGGCATTTTATTAACTGTAAAGTTTTGAGAGAATTTACATCCTAGCAGTATTTAATCTTCTTAAACATTTAATTGGCCTGGAGGACCCAGAAGTTTCCTCCCACCCCAGCAGAACCAGTGGCTCACCAGGGGCCATGCCTAAGCCCAGAAGATTTGGAAATTGAGGGCCTCACCCCCAGCCCTTCATTCTCCACAGCTGAGGACAAGAATTAACAGCCAACAGCTGGACCTGACTGAAGAAGAGACCAGCACGCAGGAGGGGAGTCTTACTTCAGGACTAAGTGATGCCTTCCACAGAGACTGGTGAGGGACAGCCATGGGGATGGGCTTGGAGTGTTTGGAATAACGAGGGGGTTTCTGGGGTCCTGGGGGAGGTCTAGGGCTCAGGCCCGGAAGATCACAAGGCCACGATGGGAAGCAGCATCTGTAAGAAAAGGTGGTCCTGAAGAAGAAGAGGTTTATCTAGTAATATGATTCATCTCTGCTTCCATGGCCAACATCCAGAAGAGATCAGTGCTCTGAGTTACTATAGGTTAATAAATATACAGGAGCCTAACTGTCTTCTCCCAAGTCAGAGTCCTCTCTGTTTTGGTAAAGGGCTATTGATGAGTGGATCCCAAGTGTGTCAACATCCAGCTTACATCTGGTGTCACTGAATTTCCTACCACAGACAAAGTAACATAATATTGGCCAGCAACTGGTTTCCTCCCTATGGCAATACCTAGATTACCTGGAGTGTAATAAACAGTACTGTGGCTTCCTGCTGTATAACAGACCACAGGGCCAAAAACCACAAGTCTCAGCCCAAAAAACAAGCAAGCAAACAAACAAAAACTCCAGAAACATGAAAAGATAAGATATAAAATGCTACTCAAAGATGCAAGTTCCCTCAGAATCAGTACAAGGGACAACGAAAGGAAGGAAATCACACGCTATAAACAGATAGATCTGAATGGTGCCAGGGGAGTTCTGCAAGGTGCTTGGCAAATTTAATGGAGACATAATTCAACACATAATGTCTGTAACGAAATTATCAGCAAGTCTAGAGAAGACACTAGTAAGTCGAAGGGCTATGGAAGGAGATGTGACATATGAATATTAAGCAGAGAAAAGATTAGGAGCCATAAAAAAGTCCCAAACAGAAATCCAGAAGAGTAGAGACGCGGCTGAAAGGGTGTGTAGACAGAGTGACCAGTGTGAAGACAGAGAGTCAGCCTATGGGGCAGAGGTGTGGTCAGTGATCGGTCACGGAGAGACGTCTCAAAAATGACAGGGGAACACAAAACGTGGCTCCAAGATGATTCAAAGAGGTCTAATAGAAGAGTAATTGGAATTAATGAAAAATTAGAAGATAGCATAAAGGACTTTTAAAAACTTCATTGTAAAAATAATAGCAGAAATTTTTCTAGATGTGAAGAAAGGATTCGATATACAGAGAAGTAAAGAATGTAGAACCTGAGTAACCATGATGAGGAAAAAAAATCACCCCATATCATATAATAATTAAAATAGCACAAATAAAATATAAGAACAGAATCTTCTTAAAGTCTGCTTAAGAAAAGCAACAAGTCATCTACAAAAGAAAATCTATCAGAATTACAACAGATTTCTCAACACATCTTAAAGGTAAGAAAAGCATGAAATGAAGTGTTTCAAGCTCTTAAAAAAGAACTTCTAACCGAGATTATTATATCCTTCAAAATAACTTAAAAATTGATGGAGAAATATGATACTTTCATTATAAAGAAGAGCTAAAGAAATTCATGGCTACCAAACCAACAGTCTGGACAGTTCTCAAGGACATCCTAGAAGGAGACAGTGAAACTGCTAATGTTAAAAGGTCTAATTAAATTAATATAACAGACAGGGAAAGAAATCAGTACAAGCAGAAAAGTGAAACAACAGGAAATTGACAGGTACAATGTCAGCTGTAAATCAGTACCTACAACTGTAGCTATCAATGTAAACTGATTAAACCTGCCAATCAAAAGCTACAGATTAGCAGTTGAATCAAGAAACAAAATGTAACAATATCCTGTATACAGCAGACAGATTTAGCACAAAAGAAAAATGACAGAAGATAAATTAAGGTAAGGAGATCAATATACTATGCAACAGGAACTTGGAAATAATCTGGGTAGCTAGTCTATCCCCAGATAAAGCAGATTTTAAGCTAAAGCTGATTAAAAGAGGCAAATAAGTATACGGCATCCTGATTAATGGGACTATTAAACAAGAAGACATAACAGTTAGAAAATATTTTCACTAAAGCACAGTGCATTCAACTTCATAAATCAAACTCTAGTAGGCATAAATAATTAGACAAACATCAATAAAATTACAGTGGAGATTTCAGCACCTCACTCTTGCAAATAGACTGATTAAACAAAAACATTAACAAAGAAATATCAGAGCTGAGTAGAAATTTCAAACAAGTGACCTAATTGATACATATATAGAGTGTTCCTCCCAAGAACAACATGTATGAGTATATCCTCATAATTGAAATAAATAGGTCACAGATAGGTACATATCGCATCTTCTCTCTGGTATGAGAAAATAAAGATGTAAATGAGTTCTAGAATTATATGTTATATATTGTGAAATAGAAAATACTCAAAGTGAAAAAGAGTGAAGGGGAAAATAATGAGATTATAACAAAAAAAGAAAGGAAACAAATTTTATGTATATAGGGAGGTGGTAGGGTGGGTAGGGCTATGGGAAAAAAATGAGAATTAAGTTGTGTCTTATACTGGAACAAATCCCCATTGTGGAGTGCAATCATGATGTGTATATGTAATGTACCAATAAAGATTTCAATTAAAAAAACCAACATGTATGGCTACACATGAAATGAAAAATAGAACACATGTTAGTTTTAATAAAGCATGCCTAACTAAATGCAAAAATCTGAAATTTTATTATACATAGTGCAAGGAAACTAGAAGTCAATAATAATAGAAACTATGGAAATTAAATAATACACTCTTGAATAATCAATGGGTCATAGAGGAAGTTAAGGAAGAAATAAAACAGTTCCTAGAATCAAATAATGCCAACACAACACATGAGAATTTACAGGACATAATGAAAACAGTCCTACAAGGGAAGCTTATAGCAGTGAATGAATGCCCACATCAGTAAAATGGAATGAGATCAAACAAGCAAACTAACGATGCCTTTCAGGGTCTTCAACAAACAAGAACAATACAAACCTAGAGCTGGTACAAGGAAGGAAATTATAAAGAACAGAGGAGAAATTAATGAACCAGAGACAAAAATTACAATGAATCAGTGACTCAAAGAGTTGCTTCTTTGAAAGAATAAACAAAATAGACAAACTCTGGGCCAATCTTACTCCTCAGAAGGAAAGAAAAGACACAAGTTAATGTAATTAGAAATGCAAAAAAAAAATGAAATCACAATAGATACCACCAAAATTCAGAAAATCACTGGCAACTATTTCACAGACATGTACGTCAAAGAATTAGTGAGCTTGGAAGAGATGGAAAGATTCCTACAGACATATGAATGGCCAAAATGGATGAATAAGGTGAAGCAGTAAAAACAGAACAAAACAAACCAAATCCCACCAATTAAGGAAAGCCCAGATCCTGATGGATCCACAGCCTGATTCAGTAAGAACTTCCGAGAAGACTGAACATCAACACTTCTCAAACTTTTTAATGAAATGAGAGGGAAGGAATCCTTCCAAAGTCATTCTCAAAAGTTGAAATTTTCCTGATCCCCAAACTAAAGAAGATAAAATCAGAAAGGAGCAGCACAAGCCAATTTCTCTAGTGAACATAGACACAAAAAGCCTTACCAAGATTCTAGCAAAGGGAATGTAACAAATCATCAAAAAGATCGTGCAGCATGATCAAGTAGGCTGCATCTCAGGGATGCCAGGATGGTTCGGCATATGCAAGTCAATAGATGCAACTTATCACATAAATAGAAGCAACAACAAACATCACATGATCATTTCAATAGATACAGAAAAAGCCTCTGAAAAATCCAACATCTATCGATGATAAAAAACATAACAAAAGGAGATATAAACTGATCTTATCTTAACATGATAACAATCATTTATTATGAACCTACTTCCAACATCATATTAAATGAGGAAAAGTAGGAAACCTTCCCTATAAAACCAGGAACAAGACAGGACTGTCGATTATCACCACTCCTATCCAACATAGTCCTTCAAATACTCACGAAAGCAATCAGGCAAGAGAAAGAAATAAAAGTGATATGAATAGGAAAGGATGAAGTCAAAGTATTTATTTGCAGATAACATGATCTTTTACTTACAAACTCCACAAAAATACTCCTACAGTTGTTAACAAAATCCAGTAGGGTTACAAGATACGTGACACATACACACAAAAATAACAGCATCCCATATACACTAATAATGAACTGTTTGAAAATGAAATGAGAAGAACAGTATTATTTGCAATAGCAACAAAAAATTAAACACTTAACTATTAATCCAACTAAGGAAGAGAAAACTAAATGAAAGATCACAAGCGACTGAAAAATAACATTGAAGAGGGCATCAGAAAACGGAAAAGTATCCCCTGTTCCTGAATAGGCAGAACCAACATAAGCAAAATAGTTATACTTCCAAACTGATACAAAAATTTAATGCAATCCCTCTGATGAAATACCACTGTCACTTCTTATAGAGATAGAGGGAAAAGTTCTACCATTAATATAGAATCAGAAGAGATCCAGGATCAGAAGAGATAGAATAGCAAAAGCAATGCTGGGCCACAAGAAGAAAGCAGTTGGTATCACTACATTTTTAAAATCAAAATGGATCAAAGAACTAAATGTTTGAAAGGAAGCACGTAAGCTGCTGGAAGATTAAATGGGTACAATTCTTGAAGACGTAGGTACAGGCAAGAACTTCCTAAACAGAACCCAAATAACCCAGTAAATACTACTGAGAATCAACAAATGAGACCACTTCAAATTAAAAAGCTTCAAACCAATAAAAGAATCAATCAACAGAGTGGAGAGACAAACCACAGAATGGGAAAATAACTATACTAACTATATCTCAGTCAGAGAACTAACGCCAAGCATATAAATAACCATGTGAGAATATAAGAATGAAGAACTCAGAAACAATAGCCCCTCCAAATGGAAGACTCTAGTAAAACTATGCACTTGAAATGAACAGGTATTTTCCAGAGAAGAAGTACAAATGGCCAGTAGATACACAATGAGGCTCATTGTCATTGGCCATCAGAGAAAAACAAATTAAAACTATGTTGAGATAGCATCTTATTCCTGAAAGAATGGCTATCATCAAAAATTTGTAATGACAAAGGCTATCAAGGATGTGGGGAAGAAAGAACTACACTGCTGGTGGGAATACAAAGCAGTATAACCGCTGTGAAAATCAGAATAGAGACACTTCAAAACACTAAACATAAAAATTCCATTTGTCAGAGGAATCTTCTTTTTATGTCTTGTCCCAAAAGAGTTAAAATCATCACATTACACAATGACATGCATGCCTATATTTATGGCAGCACAGTTTACAGTAGTTTTATCTTGGAAACAACATACATGTCCATCAAAAGACAAGTGGGTAAGGCAAATATTGTATTTATACACAGCGGAGTACTATGTTGCCATAAAAAGATAATCTTGAGGCATTCAGAGGTAGATCCAACTTCAGAGTGTATTGTTACATGAAATAAGTCAGATACACAAGCTTAAAGATCACATGATTTCTCTCACGTGAGAAATGCAAAAAAATAAATTAGAAGATAAATAGAAAATAAGAAAAAATTCCTCTAATTCCCCAAATTATAAATTTCATTAAAAGTATTTCAAATATGTGCTGGGAATTTAGCTCAGTGTTTCCAGCACCTTCTTTGCAAGTGCAAGGGCCTGTGTTCAATCCCTACGTACAACAGTGCGGAGTGTGGAGACTCACACCCAACAGCAATCAGAACCACATACCACAGTGCAGGCTTACACCTGTAATCCCAGCACTCGGGAGGCAGAGGCAGGAGGATTGCTGTGAGTTCAAGGCCGAGCTTAGGGCCAGCCTGAACTGCAAAAGCAAAACACTGTCTAAAAAAATTTTTTTTCAAATATATATACTAATTTATTTCATTTACATTAATAGTTTTTCTTAGTTTTCTGAGAATAAAGATTTGTGTTATTGTTTGTTTTTTAGAGTAAAAATCTTTCTGATTTATGTCTGAGCAACTACTTTGAAAGAAACAACACACAGGATAATAGTAATTGTTATATTCTTTCTTATTTGGCCATGAAATTTTTTTTGTAAAATATTTGAAGTAAGTTAAATTAACTCTTGAAAATGTATTTTGCATACAGTGGCTTGTTAAATTCACTGATGAGTGCTGACACTATCAATTCTTTGATATCTTCTTTTCATATAGGATATGCTCTATGAATAGATAATTTTTATTTTCATTTTCAATCTCTATGCTTCTTAATTTTTCTTTTCTTATTGCATTAGCTAATACTTGTATAATATTGATAACAAGTGATGATAAGAAGAAAAAATCAGACAAGTTTTGCACAAAGAAATACAAAAATTAAAAGAATTAGTCTCCATTTCTAATATTATGATTGGCCGAAGGAGGATGATGGCTACTTCAAGACCAAGTCTGTCCATGTGGCTTTTCATACATGTACAGTATAAGAAACTTCCCTATTGTAGGTGGCCTGGTTTTCGTTCACATCCTATGTTATTCTACGATATAGACTATGGAGAAGTGATTAGCTGTAAACTACCTCAAATTTTCTTCTCCCTCCAATTCTTTACTGCCCACTCAGTTTTCATTAATCCCTTTCATCTTTTGTTCACTCATTAAATAGCTGCTTATTAAGTGCTTCTTATATCCAAGGCACTTTAGTAGGCAGCAGGAAATCCATTTTTAACAAAATAGGAATAAATCTGTCTGCACTGAGCCTATAATTGTCATCAATTTAAAAGGCTATCTGAATTTCTCATTCAATTGGAGATTTGCTGGTATTTAATAGTGGGATTAATATACCAAATTTTATTAAGGATCTAGGGTTTTCTGTCTATTCTGTCTATCATTCTCAGGCCACTGGCTCCTGATCTTCTCATGCTACTGTGCTTTGAAACATCGTGACTTTCCACCAAAACATTCAAGGAAGGAGATGCAATAGCTGCTTCTTCATTAAGACAGGAAAACTTTTCCTACAGGCTCCCTGAAGTCGGTCTCTGTTTCAGTGATAAGAATTGGACCTCATGGCCCCCCTTAGCGGCAAGATAGGCTGGAAAATGAAAGTCTGCTCATGGGAGTGGCTTTACCAGGGTGAACGCAGAGTAGCCCAGAAAGATCCATGCAGCTTTGGTGCTGACACTAGCTCAAGCTGGCGTGCTCCCAGCCATGGGAAGAGGAAAAGATCCATAGATAGACATCGGACAGTGTCTGCTATCGGGAGAGACGATTTTACCATCTTCCAAAGTCAAATTAATTTAGATTAGGTCTTTGTCCATCTTCTCTTGCAGCACTGTTCCTTTTCTTCGTGGAGTTTACTATTACTATTAGACACGCTGATGTGAATGTTTGGTTCGTACTTATTTTTTCTCTATTCACAGACTACAAGCTCTCTCAGTGTAGCTTTGTTCAGTGAAATAGACAGCCCATATCCAAGTGTGATGCTTCAAATCCAATAAGTGCTTTAAAATATGTAACTTTAAAAATATTGACTAATCTATGTTTAATAAATAAATGAACATTTAATTAAAATTGTAATCTTTTATGGAGACGTTGCCTCTTGGTTAGTTATGATCGATTCAAATCTGCAGCTATCTAAACCGGATCAATGTTTGTAATGCAAACATGAGGAATGTCCAGAGGAATCAGGAGAACTTTAAGATGTCGACAAGAGCAATGTTGAGTGCTTGACAAAATTATACTAGAAAACTTAATTAGGTCAAAACTACTGTGCATTCTTGGATGTGTAAGGTTATTCTAGATTTGACTGCAGTTCGCCACTCCCCTGCTTTCTTCTCTCAGTCCCACACATTCGATGGAAAATTAATTTATTACGCGTGAGTATTCACTCATTCATTCGCATACTTATTCATTCATAAACTAAGTACCGAGTGTTCCTCTTCCGGGTAAGTCTTGGTGCTGTCACATGCCTCGCTGCCTTCCTTGAACACTCTCCGTATCTGGTTCATAGGACAAATTCTAACAGTTGCGTTCATTAAGATTACCTCCAGGGTCTCCACCCCAACGAAAACTTCCACTGTGCTGGACAGAGTGGGTTGTTTCACCTTTCACTGCGCTCACAGTGTCCCCACAGCCCCTTCCATACCGCGGGGCTTCACTGACGGCTCATGAGGCCCAGGAGTCAATGAATCAGCTTGCGTGAGAGCCGCGCTGCGGTTGGGACCACCGGGGCTCACCCCGCCGCAGACAGCAGGTCTTGGCGGAATGGGGATCTTCGGACGGCCACTTTGGTGATGCCCACAGAACCCAGCTCCCCCAGGTCACCTTGGTGATGCTGTACGACCGTCCATGTGAGGAAGGTGTGGCCAACCAAGGGCGGCGTCCTACTGCCAGACCAGTCAGTGGGCACGACTTGCTACCTCCCGAGATGAGCTGAGCGCAGCAATCTGCGGACTCATCTTTTCCACTCTGTGGGTGTCGCCTGCTGGCGGCGGCATCTCAGCTGCACGAGGGAGGCCAAGCTGGTGAGCGGAAGAGGCCGTGTGTTCTGGTTCTGAGCACAGATAAGCATCACTAGCGTTTTCCTTCTAACAATGAAGTCCCTCAAAAGTCCCCACGCAGAATAAATAAGCAACAAGACCCAGAAAAGTAAGTGAAAAGTGACAGCAAGGCTTGCTTTTTTCGAGAACTTGTTTTCATTGCGGGCAGTCCACACCCAGTTCCAATGTGTGGCTCCTCAGTCCAGCGCCGCTCAGGGGAGACACTCAACAGACTGGGTCTCCTTCTTCCCTCAAATTCAAGATTCTGAGCTAGAAAAAGCTCCATATGAGCCTTGGGTTTGCATTTAAACAGCTTACTCAGACTGTAATCATGCCCTGTGAAGTGATGACACTGGTTATTTTGAGAGTACTTTGACCTAATATTTTTTGCACAAGAACTCTCTATCCCATGATTTTGCAGGAGTCGGAGGTGAGACCGAGAAAAAGTAAGTGATTTTATATTTAGGAAATGTTAATTCACTATTTATTTTCAAAGTATTCATTAAATACCCACTCTGGAAGGATACAGGTGATACATTTTGCCACAAGGAAAACCGGGCATGCTGGCCCAACGCTGTTTTCTGGGAGCTTCCCAGAGACACCGGCTGGGGCTGAGGCTGAGCAGCACTGCAGGCTTGGTCACTGCCTGAGTGGAGACTGAGGCTCCGCCAGCTGCGCCCTTAAGACACAACTCCCGCCTGTGTGCTCTGCTCTCTCTCCGGACAAGCTCCAGAATTATTAAATTGGTGTTTTCTGTGCCTGGCTGCCATTCAGGTGGTGTAGTGTGACAAGTCACCCCGTGGTCTGGGATGCACAGCGGATCTGGTAGTGGAACTGTGTGCTAGACCCGGCATGATGTCAGCCTCTTTGCGTCCATCACATCTGCTCTGTCAAATGTCTTCAACAAACAGCAGCGACAGGCAGCTAGAAGGAGCAGATCCAGCAACAACCTAGGACAGAATAACTTGTTTCTCTAAAATAGAACAGACAATTTATATAGCAAGAGCCTGTAAGACCTACGATTGGAAGAGCTAGGAGATGGTTTGGTAGTTTATCTTCCTGTGTTTATAGATGTCAGTATTGAGACTCAAAAAAGTTATGTATCTGATTACAGCTGCTCACGTAGATGCTCATGTCTGAACTGTGTTCTGACGCCTTGTGCAGGGAGGAGACGTGATAGGTCCCCAAACAGGCACTAGACGAACATCTGATATTGAATCTAGACTCTGATGTTTAACCCTCCTGTGGCCATCACCCTCAGAGCTGGTGGAAGCACTGGCGCAGGGGATGTGGGAGCCACGTGAGGTATTCTCATTTGTTGCACAACTTGGCGTCATCAGTTCATTCAGATGTATTCCCAGGGCACTCTGCTTGTTGGTTTTATATATTGAGCACCTATTTCTGCAAGATAAATTGAAATGAAAACATCAGATGCTAATCATTGTTGGGCTCACAGTGAGCAATATTTAATAACTAGAATTTTAAGACAATACAGAGAGATTATCCATCTTCCTGGGACCAAAGTTATGAGATTCAACTCTTACAGCTGTTAAGGGAAGCAATTTAAGATACAGAGATCAGAAATACAGAATGGTGACATGGAGCCTACAGAACTCACAGACACTGAAAAACTAGCCTGTTTTTATCACTGAGTATGTGATTCTCAATGGAAGTCAGCAACCCAAGTAGAGAGATGGCTTAGTCTTTGCTATTTCTTTAAGGAAAGAGGCTTTAGTTGCTTCCCCAGCAGGACATCGTCTCATCAAAGGATTATTTCTTTGGCTGAAAGGTATTAACCTTCCCAGGTTCTTCTTGTAAAACTGGTCCCTCCATGGTCAGTGAGATGGCCAGGACCCCACTTGACGATGTCCAGATGTTTCTGAGGTTGGGCCACTCTGGGTTGTCAGCCACGAGAGTTGACCCATGGAAGGCAGATTTCCTGGTTCATATAATGCTCATCAGTGCAGAATTTTATGTTCTACAGCTAGTCACCCAACTTTGTGGGGTTTCATTGTCCTTATCATCTAGGTGGAGGAAATAACAGCATCTACCTTGGGGGGCTGTCATGTTAGACAGATTTATGTGGACTGTGCAGCTCGAAGCATGTGAAGCAAAAGGCATGCTCTGGCTTTGTCTTGCATTAACATCTAGACTCTAGGGGAAGGCCTGGGCAGTTCTATTTGTCAAGCATTGTAGGACGTTGGTCAAAACTTGGAGATCTTCAGTGACCTGCTTGACATCTAAAAAGTAAATACATTGTCCCAAAATTTGAAAGGAAAATTGAAGAATTAAAAATTAATAGAAGCTAATGAAATGTCTAGAGTATGTAACACCAAGGTCACCCCAGGCCAGCTCAGATTTTAATCGTTTATATAGGGGTATAATGAAATTGAAATAATAACATGAACAATTTTATTGGTACAAGTCAAAAAAATAATAACATCAAGTACTTTAAAGTACAGCAAAGCTGCAACCAGAGTGCCTGGTCTCCCCACGATCAGCTCTGCCATCTTCTTTCCAGGAACTTGGGCCAAAGCCCTGGATCATCCTGGACACGCTCTCTCCCATACCCCTGTCCATAGTCTGGAGTGCAAGCTCCTCAATCCCAGCCCTGGATGTCTGGTCAAGATTGTGGCTACAGACTCCTGTGGGCTCACTGCCCTGGCTATTGTCTTAAACGATCCTGTTAAACCTGAGCTCTGTCACCCACTACCTGCTCACTCCCTGGTGGTGGCTTCCTCCCCATCACAGACACTGCCGATCCCACAGATCTAAACCCCCGTGCTGGCTTCTTCTCTCTGATCTTTCACCCTTTTCCTTTATCATTCTATTCCTGACATGCTACTCTCCTTGTTCACATATGCCAAGAACCACCTGCCTCTCTCTGCCTGGCCCTCTTTCCCAGAATGTTCTTCTTCTGAGCCAACTCCTCCATCACTTTTAAGGATCTGCTCACACGTGACTTTCTCAAGGAGACCTTTCCGAGTGTTTTATTAACATTGTAGTCTCTCCTTGAAGCCCCTCTTTCCTTCCTTGACACATCTTTCTGAAACAGCAGCGAGATATTGAATTATTTCCCTATTGTAATTGCACGAAGAGTGGCAGGATATACCTGTGATGTAGTTCTAGCATGCTTGGTGATTAAGGGAGTACTTGGTGCACAGCAGGTACTCAATAAACACTTGTTGAATAAATGCCGATGTATGTGGTGTGGATACCTTTTATCAAGTCTGATATGTCAGATGCTACATGCAAATACAGGAGCTACATAAAGATCTTGAAATACACTACAAAGATCTTAAATTATTTTGTGAGTTTTTGGACCTCTATTTTTACAACAGTAACCGAAATTTAGCCTGTACAGGACCCCAAACAAGCTGGCCCTGTTTATCTCTAGCTCGCCCGCTTTCCTCTGTCTATCTCATATTTTATTATTGACAACTGCCAAATGTTTATATTTTTCCCAAGGGTCCAGATCATCTTCTGCCTCTTTGTCTTTGTTCCTGCTGTGTACTTCTTCCTGGAATTCCCTTTCCCCTGTTCTTCCTCTGGCCAGTTCTTGCATGTTAGGGGTGCAGGTCTCCTCAGCAGCTTCCATGGGCCTCTAGTTGAGTTAAGTGACCCCAGGGCTATATTCCTCACAACCGCCCGCACATGCCCCCAGCCTGTGGCTGGGATTTTCTCCCACTGTGCCCATCACTCCCTCCCTTGCACACCTGTAGAGAAGACTCAACAGCAAGTGCTGATCTGCACAGAAGGCAGAGGCAGTGTGACGGGAGAAGGCTTCCTGGAGACGCCTAGAGGGAATGGACTGGAGGGCCTGCTGCAAACGCTCCTCTGTTCCTCATCCAGCTTCCCCGGCTTCAGATAGTTATAAAAGGAACAGGAGCACGGGGGGCAAGCTGGTTACATTTGAATCCTGGCTTTCAGTTAGCCTCACGCGTATCTCAAGAAGACCCTGCGTTCAGGGCCCTCGTCTGCATAGTCTAAGACAACCAGAATGCACCATGCTCCATGCGTACATCTCACTTTGCATGGAGGAGGGAGGAAGCACTTCCTCCTGTGGCACACGCTCCCTCCCCCAGTGGAAGTGTGTGAGAGCGCAGTGGGGAGCCGTCTGGGGGAGTGTTGTGAGCTATAGATGTTGTCAGATGCAGTGGGGCTTGTTGACTTCCTCCTGAGGCCAGTTAACACCTGGCGTGCTCCCTGATAGTTGATTCTGCTTTCACTTCTTACACCCTCAGGAGGCTGGCTGAAGGTTGGCTAAAGTCACTTTTACCCAGCAGACATCTTCGTCAGGTCTTTGTCACTCCCAGCCTCACTTCTGCCTTCCTCAGCGAGGCCTGTCCCTCACATGTTGGCTGGGGCAGGACAGGTGTCCTCTTGTGTGTCAGTGGCCGTGCCAAAGGCCTTCAGAGCACTGTGTCTCCGCGGCAGCTCCACACAGACCCCGGGAAGCAGGGCTGTGATGAGGCTCAGCGAGCTCGAGCCAACCTGCCTTTCCAGTTGTGACCAGAAGAGATCGTCTGTGGCACTGGTCTGCAGGAGTTCAGAATCCAGAACCGTGGGTTGCATTGCAGGACTCTTTATTTGTAGTTTCCAAATGTCCATTCCAGAAACAATGAGCAAAATAAAAGAGGCCAAAGGTGAGGTGGAGGAGGGGTTAGACATTTCCTTTCACATGCTTTGCTCTCTTCTTTACTCAGCTTCCTTCTCTAGGCCTAAGGACCGACTCTGACTGTCGTAGCACAGAATATCCACTGGATGATGGACTTTGGTTTTATATAGTAAATTGCATATTTTTTCCCTGAAGAGAGATTCTGAAATTCACAGATTCTGAAATCAAATTTCCTGGTTTTGAGCTGGGCATGGTGGTGCACACTTGTGATCCCAGCAGTAGGAAGCAGAGGCAGGAGGATCACCATGAGTTCAAGGCCATCCTGAGCTACATAACAAGTTCAAGGTCAGCCTGAACTACAAAGCAAGACTGTCTCAAGAATTGAGAAGGTCAGATTTTCTGACTTATCTTCCATTTCATACCTTTGGTTTCCCATAAATGTCTTACTTTCAAATTCCAACTTACTACCTCCAGAGACCCAACCTGATAAAGTCAGTTGTCTGCCTTTGCTCTTTCCTTTTATTTCTTAACTCATTTGTCAAGAACTGGCCCCTAACCATCCCACTGAACACGGCTTTAATACGGAGCCGATGTCCACAGAACCACAGCAGCGTCTAGCATTCTGTGTTCACCTTCTGCGTTTCTTAGCTGCATTTCCTGCAACTTACCATTATTTCTTTGAAACTGGTCTTCCGACAGCCACGACTCTCAGGCACTGGCTCCGCCCTCTCTCGTTCTCCGTGTTCTCCATGGTCTCCTCTGCCTTCCATAATCTTTTCCAGGGATGTTTTCCAGGGGTACATTCTTATCAAATTTCCCTTCTGATTTTAACTATTTTCCCTGAGCTACTGCTTCACATTTCACCTACATTGAGGCCACAACAATCTGTACTTCCTGTTTTGACCATGTGTTTAGAGCCGTCTTCGTTTCCAGGCCTCACATTCCGAATGCCCATCGCACGTTGCTTTCTTTTCTCCCGTGTCTCTCAAAGTCGACGACGTGTTC
Source organism: Petromus typicus (assembly GCA_004026965.1). Taxonomy (NCBI): domain Eukaryota; kingdom Metazoa; phylum Chordata; class Mammalia; order Rodentia; family Petromuridae; genus Petromus; species Petromus typicus. The sequence goes on from PVIR01005547.1 coordinate 62,718, forward strand.
AAAGGGGACTTGTGTCATTTGCTCTACCCAGAAGGCAGCCCAAATTATTGTTCTAAAAATATGTCTTGTTACAAAGTTAAAAACCGAGTTTAAAATAAAGAGCTGTAGAAAATATTTTCATCATTTGATGTCACTTAAAGTGCAGACACTTGAATGGTTGTACGTATTATTGACACAAACACACACATTCGGAACTGGTATCAAAGGGTGCGTGAGAACTGTAAGTATCAGAGGCGAAAGCAGATTGTACTGAGAATAGAGGGATGTGTTAGGAGGGAGGCAGACAGGATATTTTAGCCGAATCTGTGGTTTTTTTCATACTTTAAAAAGCCTGCATCAGCATGGCAAAGCAAAAGGTTTGTTGAGGCAGGGCAGTGGGTGGCTGTTACTTTATTATTTTCTATAATTTTCTCTGTTAATACATTTTTGCAATTGGAAAAATTTGAAGTGTTGCACTCTTGTTTAAAATGTGTCACTGACCTTCTATTGCCTGTCAGATGACATCCACATTCTTTAATCAAAGCCTCTCCTGACACAGAAGGCACGAACTGGCAAGGGCATTTGCAGGTACTGCTGTAAGACCTAATCCCTTCTTGTCAGAAGAGGCTGATTTCTGCTTGAATGCTGAAGTGGTTCGAGAGAGGTTGGGCCCAAGCCTTGTTTCCAGGTTTGGATCATCTACGCTGGCTTAACTAGAAAAGACTCCTAAGTGTCTCTCTTCGATATGGGAAGCGAGTGTACTGGGATCCGATGACTGGTGTCCTCCGAACACGCTGCCTCTGAGAAAGAGAGAGGAGACCCTGGACACAGGCACCATGCCAGATTAAACAGTGGATCTCAGTGCTGCTGGTGGGAAACTTAGAATAAAGGGCTTTGGTTTTCCTTATTGCTCTTCAATATTTATTTGACAAAATATGCTGCTGTATCAACGACTGCAAAGCTAAGTCTGTGTGATGGCTTGGACCTGTTACCACTCACACCCTCGGTACTATGTGACTGCTAAAGTTGCTGGGCTCATAGGTTTCAAGTGGGAGTTAAGGAAAGGACATGAGAGAACCGTTGACACTTCTGCACCAGGTGTGCGGTGGAGCTTTACCACGCACAGCCCTCGGGCTGGAACTTACTTGGCCACAGCCAGTTGTTAAGAGAGAAGTGACCACAGCCAGTTCTCAATACCCAGAAGGAAAGGAGAGGAAATTGGCTTAGAAAAGCAGTGCCTTGTCTTTCACAGATGTGACGGGGTGGCAGTTGGCTAATGGAAGTAGAGAGGAGCCACTATGGGCAAGTCAAACTCCTGGTAACGAAGTGGAAACCCAGACAAAAGAGGTGACACTGAGGACATCTACTCGTCTCTTGTTATGTGCATTACTGAGGACTGGCCCTGAGACAGGCAGTGCCCCGGACCCCAAGAGAACACAGGAAAACAGCAAGTCCCACTTCTTCCAGGACCTTATGTCCTGGAGGGCCTGGAGCGATTAGCACAGGTCTAACCAGAAGTCTGATGAGCCTCTAGATATTTTAATATGAGAAAGAAGTTGATATTTAGATACAATTGAGGTACATCTCTTTTATTGCTCCAACAATTCTGCTCTATATGCTCTGTTGATTTAAACAGGAAATATCCTAACTTATACACAATCTGTTTCCTTATACCCCATAAGCACAATAGCTTGCTCCCTGTGTCTTGCATGATATTTCTCATTTGGTTTTGTGCACATTGCCTCTTCAATTTGAAGTATTCTCCTTTCTCTGCTCACAGTTGCACAGCTTAGTATTGGGACACAGGATTGGAATGATGCTCACAACAGGCTTTCTCAGTACACCCTCTTCCTTTCCCTCCAAGAATGGATGTTCTTTCCAACACCATTTCAATGAATTTAACTTTGTGAAAGAAATGTTGCGAATATTTACATGCACTCATAATTACTGTAAAAGAATCAGGAAGCTTTGAAGAAGACACGGGGTCCTAGGGTAGAAACAGTGCCCGGCTAAGTACTTATACATGAAGCACCAAGTTAGCTTAGAGTCAGTAAAGTGTGCACTTTCTCAGACTGTATCCAAGATCTTCTGAACAAGAGTCGCTGCGGTGGAGCCAGTAGCTCCGTTATTCAGCTGCCCCCAGTGAAATAGCTCTGTAGGACACCAGCCCCGGAGCGAGACTGCGAAGAAGCAGGCTCCATGATGAGACGTTCAGGAGGACCGCTTCACTGCCATGAGACCCAGCCCACTTCCTGTAGCTCTTCCGCTTCAGACGGGCTCCTGGGCCTGGTAGCGCTGCAAGCAGAGAGTGTGTCTTCATGAAGCTTCTTCCTGCCTTTGTTCCTCCAATATATATAGCAATTATGAATAAATTAAGGCAAAACTAAAACAGTTTAATCTTATAAAAAATTGGACTAAAGTTATAACTAATATCTATATAGTATTATTTTACTTGCTATAAGGCTTATATTTATCTCTCTAAATTATATTTTCATCCCTGTGAGCAGAGACCTAGCCTCTTATTTCATATTCATCCCTAACCTAATATCTGTTTACGGAATGTACTCAGAGTGCTGTTAACTATGTGCCATTTAATTGACGAATAAATAGGTGGCCCTGAATTTTAAATGCTGGGGCTCCTAGGAGAGCATTTATATACTGTTGATCAGCTGCAATTAATCTTTTTAATAACTAATTTTAAACAGTTTTAAAATGCAAAGAATGGAATAAAGACTTGGGGGGTTCAAGGAGGAAGGGAGATGTGATCATTCCTGACTTTCAGTCTTACCAATTCGTTGAGACTTCTGTGTCTCAGCTTCAGCTCCTGCAAGGCGGTCACTTCACACCATCATGGGGCACTGTGTAGGGTAAGGAAGATGACAGTACTTTGCAAAGTAGTATGGAAAGATTATAGAGTTCATGCAAATCTTCACTATTTGAGGAAGGAGAGCCTATCGAGCCCTGTGGAGTAAAGAAAGAAGGTTAAGTGATTTCGTTCCAAGGAGCTTACATGTTTTGCCCTTTTTCTTTTCAGAGAGCTCCACAGTGGCTCATCCTGGCATTTCTTCCCACTTGCTCTTCCTGCAGGCCCTTTTAGGTTTCCACTCCTCGGGATACCACACTGCAGAGCTGGGCAGCAGTTAGTACTGCGAGAGAAATAAATCTGCATAAGGGACCCCTGTGGATGGTTGCTAACTTTGATAAATTAGCATGGAGTAGCTCTTCAAGGTGTCATCTTTTAAGCTTTTTGAATGATTGGGTTTCAGTGGTTCCTCCAAAGAATTTTAATTTGAGCACTGCAAAGACAAATAGGAACACACACAAATCATTTAGTGTCCACCTCCAAGGGAAGAGGAAAGTGCTTATACAGTGAAATTTCATCTCTCTTCCCCAGCTTCCTGCTAGACCTGGGATTTTCTTTGTCTAGCACTGACAGGTTTTTTTTTTTTTTTTAATGTGGTAGTTTAAACAGTAATAATTCCTCAGTTGAAGAATTATCTTTGGTTTCTTCTCAATAATAAAATAAGATCAACTTCAGTAGTGATATGAAGATGACTTTACCGATCAGGATAACACACACTGTTTGCACATCTGTTATGTGTCTTGAATAGTGCTGATTCTTTTATACAACTTTATTTTAAGATGAGGTAATGCTAAATTAACCAGGTGGAGCTGAGACTTGCCATTCTCCTGCCTCAGCCTCCCAGAATACTGGATTTACACTTGCATGCTACGAAGCCTGGCTCGCACTTCTTCTTTTATGTTTTATTTTCTTCCCTTCCCTACTTTATGTACCCCTTGTAAATGAAAACAAGAGAACTGAATGAGAAGGAGTGCCTGCATTTAGTTGTAGGTTTCAAAACATAGGTGATAAAAGGAGCTTCAACATCCAGGTTCTTAGCTGTACAAAGAGCCCGTGGCCCTGGAGGTTGGGCGATTGCTCTGAGGCCTCTCTCAAGTTGCTGCCCGATGCACTCTTTGGGGCATTGTGTGGGGCACTGCGTGGCCACCTGATACCCTTTTTTGCTGCACACTCACATTTTTCCCAGAGTCTCATATTTTCATTGTTTCTGATGCTTTTGCACTGTATTCACTGCAGCTTGGAATAGTTTCTTAGATACGTGACTTTAAAATGCTGGGGCGGGGTGTGAAAATGAAAGGTAGACAGAATCCATCAAAGAAGCCATCTCAGTTGCTAGGAATCCAAGCTGCTGGTGAGAAGAGAGTTGCAGGATGTATTCCAGGAAAACAACAATGGAAATTATGATGAGGCAGAAGTTGAGTCAAGTATTTTTCTACCCCCTGTACAGTGTGATGTTGTGTAAGGTCTCACTTTAAGGTAATGCTCATAATAGTACTGTGACGGAGGAAGTGTCCTGGCTTTAGAGATGAATTTTGTGAGGCAGCATGAAACTAGACAGATCAGTTAAATGAAATAAACACAACCTTTTAGTACCTTATCTATTTCTATGAAAAAAGTTACAGAAACTTTAATGGCTTGAAACACCAGTTATTGCCTTACAGTTTCTACACGTAAGGTGCACTTTATGAGCAATTGTTTCCCTTGTTGTCGATGTTGATGCGTTTGATATTCTGTATAGTGGAGCTGAAATGCGTTGGATAGAATCACGGAAGTTAAGTTTATAGAATGATAATAATTCAGGTAAGGGTTTGTGATCCTGGGTGTTTTCCATATGCAAGGCCACCTACATTTCACAACCCAGTGAGCTAGACACTAGTGTTATCTCCACTCACCAGTTAAGAAAATGAATTCTGACAGGTGTCTAACTCTTGCTGAAGGTTTGATCACCAGCAAGTGGCCACACAGAAGTTCAGACTGGAACATATGTGCAGTGGCATTTGTTTGCCTGATGTCTACTTCACGCAGCTGAGGGAGGTGGGTGGGAAGGAGCTGAGGGTTACCTGCCCAGATAATGGGAAGAACCTTTCATTGGAAAGGTGGCCCTGACCATCTTACTGATCCAACAGGGGAGAAACAAGCAGCTAGAAACAGAAAGACTGAGAAAACACTATTTCGCAAAGAGATGGAAGCCATGATGCACAGTAATGTTCGTTCGCTCAAAGTTATGGAACTATTTTTGGTCCAAGATCCCACTTCCTGAGGTCTACTTTCCTCTCCTTCCTTCCTGTATGGACGTCACACATCTGTCCCTCACAGTTACTGTGGCCATGAGGCTGAGCGGTGGCCAAGGGAATATAGACGGGCGTGTCATGGGCGATTCTCACTCTGGCTTCTTGCTAACACCTCCACTTTTGGCTGACCACAATGACAGCTTCTGGTCTGGCATGGAGAATTCTTGGTACAGGTGGTAAAATCACTGTCAGCTTATATTCCTGAAGGACTACACAGCCAAAACCAAACACATCCAACACAGCTCTCTTGGACTATTAAATAAGGATACAGAAATGTATTGAACCATGAGATATTTGTCTAATTATTGTCTCATGTAGCTTAAACTCATACATTTTAGATTCTCATAGTGCTGAAATCATAGGGAGTACAGTCCAAAGACATGCTTAAACCTTTACCGTTAACTTTTTTTTCTCCTATGGCCCTTTTTGAAACCCCACTTTTCCGTGCAAGGGTTTTTTTGTTTTGTTTTTTGAGACAGGGTCTCACTTTGTAGTTCAAACTGGCCCTGATCTCAGCCTCAAACTCACAGCAATCCTCCTGCCTGTGCTTCCCAAGTACTGGGATTACAGGAGTGAGCCACCACGCCCACCACTGTGGTATGTGGTACTGATTGCTGATGGGTGTGAGTCTTCATGCCCAGTATTGTGGAACGTGGTTACTGAGGCTCAAACCGAGGTCCTTGTGCTTGCAAGACAGGCATCGGAACCACTGAGCTAAATCCCTAGTCCCCCATGCAAGGGTTTTTGAGAAGTTCTGTTGGACACATCTTGGCATAGGGTAGTTAAAAAGAGACAGAACATAAGAGAAGAAAAAAATAGTGGCTTATGATTCAATATTTCCAAAAAAATGCCTTCCCCAGTGGGAAGGTCATGGCAATCAGTCATTTGTGACCGATGGAACACTAAATTTCTGAAATTTAAGAATTTTTAACTCATGAAACCAACCTCACTGATGAGGTTAACCCAGTGATTACCATAAATACGTAAAATCCAAATTTCAAACACAGTAGCAGGAAGCCAGAAATGGGTAGGTATATTTTTGACTCTCAAACAGTACAGAGTCATAAGGCCCTGAAGACTGATGCTGGAAAAAACAGAAGACACAGGCTTGTCATTTTTTTTTAAAGAGCAGTCAACCTCAAAGTTACTACTAATGGCTGTGTTTCCTTTCAATCTACACCGTGGTTTTGTTTTTCATAGTCTGTAAAGTGTCAGCCTTTTGGGTCATTCTGACAGATTTTCCAGCACTAAAAATATCAGGGGTGCAACGGACAAATCAGAGGTATTTTTGATGAATAGATTAGCCCTGGGGAATTCTCTCCATTGCACAGGAAAAGGGCCCCTTACCATGCAAAGGTTCCAGTCTTTGCCTACCATGACGCCTGCCTTTCTCTACTTTCGCCCCTGGCATAGGGGGCATAGACAGCACAGGGTGAGTTAGAAAGTTATATTAAATGTGCTGACACTGATCAATATACAGGTTATCATTTTCCCATACTTCTGTGACTTTACTTGCACCAAAAAGTATGAGGATATAATGTGTATTTTATTTTTTCTTAGAAATTAAGAGACTGGCCTCATAATGCTTTAAAGAGCATTCGTTGGCTCCTCCTGTGTGTTTATGTCTATTGTTGCTGTGAAGAGTGAGCTGTAGGCATAATGGTTATGCAATTTGATGAAGATTCTGCAGCCAGGAAGTGGTGTGTTCACCTTCTAAACCACTTAACTTTAAAATTATTCTCACAGTCATGTGCTCTCTCTAAAAACACTGTCTGAATCTATTGCGTGATGCCTTTGGGCCTGGCTTTGTGGCAGGCATGGAGAATACAGACTCACTCCCTGTCCTCACTGGGGTCAGGAAAGAAGTTAAATGTAGTTCAAAACCACAGAAACCAATAGTTGCTTATAAAACATATCTTGATCATGCAACGAGGCAGGAGAACAGGGTGACTTGAGGGCAGGTAAAGGAGAAAGGACCGTCACAGTTCAGAGTGGATTTTCCCTCAAGGGGTGTGATGGCTGACACCTAACCCATCAGTATTTGGCAGCCATTTGTAGTAGATAAAAAAGACCAGCTTCTCCAGTAAGATGTCCAGAAGGTTTCCCAGCCACCGAGCCCGCATTAGGTTTTTACTTTCTGTGTCCTGCAGAATATGGAGGTACTGAAGGTTTCTGCCATCCTTTACAGCACTATCCCAGATGTGCCAGTGCTCTAGTATAGTCCTTGGAGGACGAGGGGTCCATGTGTAAGAGAAAAGCAGCTGTATTATCTGATTGCCCCCAACTGATAGCCAATCAGGAGCAAGTCCGTCTCAGATTATCCAGCCGGAGTTCAGTTGCCAGATTCCCACTGGAAGCCAGCCGACTGGAGCAGGGCTGCCAGACTACTCCCATCCCAAACTGTTGGCCACCGAATCAGGAGCTTCTGGGGGCTCCATTTGGAGAGTTTGGGGATGGTATTTTATGTGGGCTATATTGTTGCTACACCAGGAGAAGGGTAGAAGCTGGGTACCGGACAGGGGAAAAGGCAGGTGCAAAGGTGTGAGGAGAGAAACAGGCCAGAATATGACCAGGCTGAAGATTTCAGATGCACAGACAAAGCCTGACTAAAGTAGGGTCAAAGACCACAGTTTTTATCTTAAAAATCAAAGACCACCATTGGAGATAATTTTCAGTTGAAAATGACATGTAGCGGACTTGCATCCTTTCACATATGCTTGAATTTTTATATTCAGCTTTGCCTGGTTTTAAACAGGAAAATCCATCTTTGCATAATGTTAGCCTTCTCTTTGCTCCAATTCAAGTGATTCTCAGCATAGGCTGCATATTAGAATTACTGGGAAGACAATGAAGATCTTAGTACCTATTTTCATCCAGAGATTTTGTTGTAATTGGTTTTAATTTTGGCCAGAGCATAAAGGTGAACTCAGTATAAAAATCTGGTTTCATGAATGAAGCCACTGAATGTTTTTAGGCGTCAGAGTGGTTAGCTGAAGTCACTGCTGGTTTCGACCTGCAGCCATTGTTTTCTCCTCTGTGCTATGCCCATAGAAAAGGCAATGGCAACCGGTAAGCAGTAGCCAACTGCGTGAGATAGGGGCTGCGCTTGGTGAAGAGCTCTGTGGTTCCCCATTGGACTCACTTAGCTGTGCACCCTAGGCAAACAAACCAGCTAATTATGCTCCGTGGTGACCAGGAAATTCTGCTTCTCCTCTTCAGCTGAGATACAAAAGGAAAACCCTGATATTGCATTCAAGTTACAGGACTTTGTGATCCTCTATTATCTCACGGGGGTCATGTGATGTGGCTTTGGTCGCTTTACAAATTTAGGCTTAAAATTTCGCTCAGGAACTGTTTTCAATTAGGGTATGCTGCCACCAGGTGGCGGTAAGGGGCTCTGTGATTACTATCACTGAAAAATAATTTTTTCCTTTTTACGTTAATTCATTTGTGACTCTTTGATGAGGTTGATACACATTTTCACTTCAAAATTCAAAATGTAAACTTTAGCCAGTTGTGGTGGTGAACACCTGTAACCTCAACATTCAGGAGGCTGAGTCAGGAGGATCAAGATGAGGTCAAGGCCAACCTGGGTTACATGGTGAGTTTAAAGGCAGCTTGAACTATATAGTGAGAGCTTTTCTCCAAAAAATGGTAAACTCTAAGTGTGCAATTGAACTTCTATAATTTAACAACTGTTAAGATTGCATATGGAGATGTGCATAGGCATACAAGTGTGTAAAACGCTGCTTGTAAAAAGGTTGCTAAAGAAATTAAAAATGGAGATAACATTATTTT
>PVIR01005548.1:0-34984 GCA_004026965.1 Petromus typicus
CTATTCTAGCATGAGTCTGCATCATATATACAGACAGATTAGTGTATTTAATGAAGGAAAGGACAGTAATACCTTCTCCCCTATATTTTCAAGATATCCAGTAAGTCTCAGATACCAAGTGTATCTGGGATGCTACTGCCTCACCCAGTGCTGTGGACAGTGTGCAAGCATATATCCTAGCATTTGGGTCTCAAAACTGGCTTCCTTATTTATAAGCCTCTTAACCCCTCTAATCCTTGGCCTCGAATTGAGAAATTACAGATGTATGAAACATCTCTTCAATCCTAATCCTAAAGATATAACAATACATCTTTCTTCTAGAATTAGTTATAAAATAAATATGATCTTAATATGGCCCAAGACAACCCTCTCACCCCCAAAGATGACTGAAATCATGTGTCCAACAATGTATGTAACATGCTTTTGCCTACATGTACATACTTATAAAAAAATTTAATTTAGGGGGCCGGGGATTTAGCTCAGTGGTTCCAGAGCCTGACTTGCAAGTGCAAAGGCCCTGGTTGATCGCTGTTAAACACATACAATAATGCTGGGCATGGAGACTCACACCCACCAGCAATCAGAACTACATACCACAGTGCTGGGCGTGGTGGCTCACGCCTATAATCCCAACCCATGGGAAGCAGAGGCAGAAGGATTGCTGTGAGTTAAAGGCTGAGCTCAGGGCCAGCCTGAACTACAAAAACAAGACGTTGTCTCCAAAAAAAAGTTTAATTTATAAATTAGGCACAGAGGGGATTAAAATAATAGAATGAAGAGAACAATTATAATAGTATACTATATATAAAATTGAATGTGCCCTCATAAAATATCTTGTGCTATTCTCACGTCTCTTGGGATTATGTGAAATGGTAACAAAGCCAGTGTGGGGGGATGAAGTGAGACCAGCGATATAGGCATTGTGATGTTGCAGCAGATCAGCACATAAACTTGAACATGGGTACTAGGATACTTTGACATCTGATAAATGAAACTACTCCTTAGTGAACAACGGCAGGTAGTGCACATAGCATGGATATGCAGCACAAAGGGAGGATTCACATCCTGGGCAGGACAGCATGAGATTTCATCACAGTATTCAGAATGGTAACTTAAAACTTAAGAATTATTTCAGGAATTTTCCACTTAATATTTTCAAACTAGAGTTTTCTATGAGTAACTCAAACTGTTGAGAGAGAGACAGAGAGAGAGAGAGAGAGAGAGAGAGAGAGAGAAAGGGGGGCATCTTTACTGTACAACCTATCTCGTTAGCTTGGGATATGAACTGAATGAGCAACCATATAGGAAAACCAAACACCAAGATGCTGTTATGGTAGATTTCCATATGCCTCTTATTTCTATTTGATTATAAAGCCCAGGGTATCTAGTTGGGGGCTTGATTTATAAAACTATTCCTTCAGAAATGTTTGCTAAATCAACTAATATTTGAGAACACATAAAAGAATTTATAGAATCTATTTTATTCGGGTTACTCTGCTTTGTTTTTTGAGACAGGGTCTCACTATGTAGTTCAGGTTGGCCTTGAACTCACTATATAGCAGAGGCTGCCCTTGAACCTGTGGTGACCCTCCTGCCTCAGCCTCTTGAGTGCTGGGATTACAGGCATGCACCACCATGCTTCGTTTTACTCTAGTTTTTAAACCATACGTATATATCATGTTGACAGAAATTACAAAAGAAAGATAGGTAGGAAGGAACAGAGGGAGGGAGGGAGGAAGGAAAGATGAGGAAGGAAGGAAGGAAACTCAATTCTATTTTTCCTACATATCCACCACTGCCATTCCTTCTACAGAACAAATACAGTTTCCTCAACTGTTCTGTTACACTTACCCACTTGTTTTTGTGGTTGACATGAGCACCATTGGTTGCTAGGAAAAGAGCTGCTGCCTCATTTCCTGCTCCAGCTGCCCTCTGCAGTAAACAATTTCCTAGAAGAAAATGTGACTATTCATTTTTCTATTTACAAAGATATTAGGCCAAGTTCCACACTGAGCAACACCCTGTCTGTTCCCCACCACCTCACCACTGGGAAGCCTACACCAGAGAGGAGGTATCTTCTAGGTCCCAACAAGCACCTATGTGTGTGCAGTGACACCAGGGAACACCATAGCGGGAATACTACTCTTCCCTGGCTTTCCAACTGGCCACCACCTTGGATCACAGGTAAGATATGTCTCATTGCTAAGGTGTGGTTAGAGAAAGGTTTCTCAACAATGGTGCTCCTGACATTTTAGGTAGGATAATTCTTTGCTGTGGGGGATGTCTTGCACACTACAATGTTTACAAATATTCCTGTACCCTACTCATTAGACACAAGCACAACTGCTGAACAAAACTGTCTACAGATGTTGCCACATGCTTGAAGCAAGGCAGAACTGGAGGTGAGAACCTGACCTGGTGAGAACTAATGAGCTAGGTTACTATTTCAAAAACATATGCTAAGTAGTTCTACCATAAAGTGCCCCATAAACATGCTGGCTTTATTTCTAGGGCCTTAAATAGGCTTGCTTTTAACTTCGAAATATTTTGCTTAGTATTTTCACCTTTTTATCAATAAAAATCCTAGAAAGAAAAAGAAAGTCAATTTTCCCTAAATACATTTTAGCCCTAGATTAATGTTCAGTCCTTTTAAAAAAATTCTCTTCCAGGGGGCTGGGGAGTTAGCTCAGTGGTTCCGGCGCCTGTCTCGCAAGCGCAAGGACCCGGGTTCGATTCCCCGGTAACCATATAACAATACTGGGTGTGGAGACCCACACCCAGCAGCAACCAGTACCACATACCACAGTGCTGGGCGTGGTGGCTCACGCCTGTAATCCCAGCACTCAGGAGGCAAAGGCAGGAGGATTGTGATGTGAGTTTGAGGCTGAGCTCAGGGCCAGCCTGAACCACAAAGCGAGACCCTGTCTCCAAAAACCTAAAAAAAAAAAAAAAAAAAAAATCCTCTTCCAAAAATGACATACAAAGTAATGTTCTGTAGCTATACTATTTGGAAATCAAAATAAATTAAATACCAGGACTAAAAATAAGTGAAAGAAATGGGACAAACGACTAGTGCCTTCGTGCCATTTTAAATTTTCTCTCTGAGAAAGTGATTTTACTTGTAGTGATAAAGTCATCTGAACAAGATTCCCAAGAGTACCACTTTCATCATCTGCATTTATTCTGGACACAACAGTCTTAACTTATATAACTCCATACAGAAAAAAAAGTCATTTATGACTGCTAAAACATTACTAAATTGTTGAAAAACAATGCACTAAGGCAACTACAGGTAAAATGAGAAACGGCACAAATCAACATGAAAATATAATTTCAAGTCTCTATGTATTTGGCAATTAAAACCTGGGCTAATATAAAACAGAATTAGAATGGAAAAATCTGATGCACTTTTTAGAAACTGATAGGTCAGGAGTTAGAGAAACAGTTTAGTGGTGGAGTGTGAAAGGCCATGAGTTTAAATCTTACGAGGCATGGGCTGGAACCACTGAGCTAAATCACTGGCCTCATGATTTTAAATCTTAAGATCAATAAACCAATCTGACATGTCATACTGATATTATGATCAAACTAGAAAGTAAGAAAACTATGGACAATAATCAATGTATATTTGTGGACTAAAGCTCAGTTACAAGTGCATTTCTGGAGTTCATCAGTATGAAACACTGTAGTTCCTGTTCTGTAGTACTACTGCCTATAACTTTTAGGTCATTTAAAGTAGTGATTTCATGACCTTTTTTGGTGGAGGGGCTACTGGCAATTGAACCACTGGGTTTCTGACTACCACTTTAACCTTTATTCGTACCGTCTGGTCCCCTAATCTTTATACAATCTTTATACAAAGTTAGTTATCAACCTTTTTAGTAAAGAAGTCAATATCCATCTTCTTTTGGGTGGACGTAAATCAATTCCCTTTGTAAGTGACACCTCCTCATGCTTCATACATTGCTAATAACAATAAGTGAAAAAACATGTGGAACTTTTCTTAAAATATCTGTTTAGCCAGATCAAAGAAATACATTAAAACAATGGTTCTCAGGGTTCCTGTGCATGCCCCGTGGATTCCTGATAATCTTTCGGGGGTCCACGAGCTCAGAATTATTTTCATATTACTATCTGCCCACTGTGTTGGCATGTCTGATAGTGCAAAAACAATATGGGTCAAACTGTAGAGCCTTAACACAAATGAACAGAACGGTATCAACATGTACTAGCAGATTAGGCGGGGAAGAACCAGTTTCATTATGATGGTCCCTGATAAATTAATAAAAGTTATTGATTTGATTAAATCTCAAAACAGAGTACCTGTCTTTGGAAAATTTTGTGTGACAAAGTAGGATAAAAGTTTTGCCACATACTGTACCAAAGTACAATGTTTTTGGAAGAAAAGCACAGCCTTAAGTAGTAAGCTAAATTAGCAGCTTTTGTCATCAAACAGTATTTTCACTCAAAAGAATGACTAATACAACACTTATATTAATCAAACATGAATTGTAGAAGACATTTTCTTGAAAATGAACAAAAGGAGCCTGTCATGTGAAGAAAAAGAATTAAGCATTTTTGTGCTCAATGATAAAATGTGAGCATGCAAATGAAAATGGAAATTCTGGCAAACTTCTCCCTGTATCCTTCAGTTTGATACCTTCTCATTACAGAAAGAGTCATGTGATGAGATCAGTAGTGATATAATTCTAAAATGTGGGAACATTTGGAAGATCTGCATAACTCCATGAACCAGAATTTTCCAAATAACAAAGGCATGTGTCAAAATCATGCACAGCTGGAGAAGAGATCCATACAAAGCACAAAGTGAGCCATGGGTTTTGTTTTTTGAAATAGGGTCTGACAGTGTACTAGGCTCACTTCAAACTCACCTGCCACAGCCTCCCAAGTGCTGAAATTACAGGCATGTGCCACTGTCATCACCCAGCTTAAGCTTTTTTTTTCCCTCTCTATGGTTACTAGGGATTGAGCCTAGGGCCTTTGCCCTGAACTACCTCCCTACCCTTATCACCTTTTCTTTTGACACAGGGTCTTGATAAGTATCAACTGCCCAGGCTGTGCTCTAACTTGCAATCTTCCTGCCTCCCATAGTATTGCAATTACAAGTGTACACCACTGTGCCCACCTTGGACTATAGTTTGTTTATTTGTTTTGGTACCAGAAATCAAATACACAGCCTTGCACTTACCAGAAGGCACTGTACTGCTGCACTACATCCCTGGCCTTGGATTACAATTTTTAAGAAGGTAAAAAGACTCTGACTCTAAAAAGTTTCCTAAAACACTTCACTTAAATAAACAAGTATTTTTAGCTTAAAATAGGTGTCTGGCTAAATTTTTTGAAGTACAGGATTAAAAAAAATTACAACTTGAGCTTTCACCATATTGAAGATGAAGTATATAATTCCTGGGCTGGGGACATAGCTCAGTGGTACAGTGCTTACCTAGCGAGGGATAAGGCCTGGGCTTAATCCCCAGCACAGTAAAGAAATAAGTATATAAATTCTTATGCTATTCACTTGCTGAAGTTTTGCCGAGCTAGGCGTGGTGGCACATAGCTGCAATCCCAGTAACTGGGGAGGCTGAGGCAGGAAAAGTGCTGCCAAGCTTGAGATCAGCCTGGGGTACACTACCAGTTCAAAGCTGCCGGACCTACAAAGTAAGACTGTCTGAAAACCAAAACACACTTCCAAGATATTCCACAGAACCCCTCCCTTGGCTCAGCACCACCTCAGGGATCTACTGAGCCCTACCTGTGCCTGCATCAGGTGCATCCGTGTTGCTGCCACACTGAATGAGTCTGGCTGCAAAGCTGTTTTCATCAAATGATGTCCCATTTACCACAGGGAGGTCTTCAAATGGGTTTACAGACTGGTCTGACGTAACCGTGATGTACTGTACTGCGAGCCACAGAGCCGTGCTGCCCTCATGGTCTTTCAGTTCTAAATCTAATCTGAAATAAGGGAGCAACATGAATAGCAAGTATCACCCTCCAACACTGAACTACTTAGCAACCTCATTTTTTCTCTATAGACTTTTTGAATTTTTAACTTTACTTTTAAGATTTGTAACACTATAAGATGGTTTAAAAGAATTTTTCACTCACAATCCCACCCTTACAACTGCTTTTTCATTTCTCCATGTCGCCCTACGTACTGTTTACACTGCAGCAGCTGATTAAACACATATTCATTCCTGGCCATGATGGACAAGTGTAAAGGCGTCCTGCAAGACAAAAAGAAGAGATGTCAATTCAGGGCTACTCACAGCTGGAGAGGACAAGAGTCCTCGGAAAAACCACCACGTAGAGAAACTCCACATTCATAAACGGACAGCTCTCTAAAGCCAGGACTAAGAATCAAAACAGGAGAATAAATGCTGTGGTTTACATCTAAATGTCCCCTCCAAGCTTCAGGGGCTTCGAGGCAGAGCTTTTGCAAGGTGACTGGACTGTGGGAGTTTACAGCAGACTCGTAGTTAGGAGGCGGGGTCTCATCAGAAGAGTCAGTCCAGTGGAGGATGACCTGAAAGGGTGTGTCTTCCTTTTCGGCTTCTCCCTTCACTCTGCTTCCCTGCAACCAAACCAGGAGCAGCTCTCCTCTCCCATGCGATCCGCCTGCTATCACAGCCAGCTGACTGCAGACTGAAACATGAGTCACCATAAACCTCTCCTCCCTTCAGCTGTGGATACTGAGTATTCTGTCCCACTTAGCAGCAAAGTGACTCAGAGATATGGTTATATGTTACCATTTGTAACATAAAAGGACCAGAATCAATATAAGGAAGATGCATAAAGTGTTCTCTAATTCATCCTTACTAAATGCACATAGGCTTTTTTTTTTTTTTTTTTTGAGACAGGGTCTCACTTTGTAGTTCAGGCTGGCCCTGAGCTCAGCCTCAAACTCACATCAGAGCAATTCTCCTGCCTCTGCCTCCTGAGTGCTGGGATTACAGGCATGAGCCACCACGCCCGGCACTGTGGTATGTGGTACTGATTGCTGCAGGGCATGAGTCTCCATGTCCAGTGGTTGTATGTTAACCAGGGATCGAACCCGGGTCCCGGTCCTTGTGCTTGCAAGACAGGCGCCGGAACCATTGAGCTAAATCCCTGGCCCTCCATAGGCTATTATTAAACAGGACTTTCTATATTAGGTATATATATTTTCTTCTACCTATCCTACAGCAATTCTGAAAAAGAATTTTCTTCCTTCCCCGTAATTTTCTTTTATACTTGAAAACACAAGAGCAACAGGTGAGAATGACCATAGATGCAGTGAACCCTCCTCATTGCTTTTATTAGCTCACATGCTCTAAAGAAGATTGCTGCACAGAGCACTGAGCCAAGGGAGGCGTCTCCCTCATGATCAGACTGCCAGGATTTACTACAGCACAAGAAAAAAAAAATCAAACAATTTACAAGGGGAATAAAAATGCATCATGATACTATCGTTCATGAATATCTGTCTTATTTCAGTATTTTATCATAAAAATTCATTTTCCTGAGCCGGGGATTTAGCTCAGTGGTTCTGGCGCCTGTCTTGCAAGCCCAAAGGCCTGGGTTCGATTCCCCGGTTACCACATACAATACTGGGCATGGAGACTCACCCCAGCAGCAACCAGTACCACATACCACAGTGCTGGGTGTGGTGGCTCACACCTGTAATCCCAGCACTCGGGAGGCAGAGGCAGGAGGATTGCTGTGATGTGAGTTTGAGGCTGAGCTCAGGGCCAGCCTGAACTACAAAGTGAGACCCTGTCTCAAAAAAACCAAAAAAAAAAAATTCATTTTCCTATTCTAACAACCAAACAACCAAAATCTTTTTTTTGTTTTTGCTTCTGTCACAGGGTCTTGTTATGTAGCCCAGGGTGGCCTAGAGCTTCCGCCTCACTTTCTGCAATGCTGGGGATACAGGGATGTGCCACCATAGCTGGCCTTCTTTTGTGTCTTTTTGATAGTTTCTAAAGATGTGAAATACTAAGTAGCTCTGATGCTAAGTGTATCCTACCTATGGCTGGTGATGCAGATGACTCAAGTGGCCTTTAAGGCCTCCCTAAAGACAGACAGCCCTTTCTGAGATTCTAGACCACATGGAGTCTCAACTAAGTCCTGGGATGGGCCAAAGGAACAGAAATACTATAGAGTATGTGAAGGGCTATGCAACAGCCTTATCTGCAAGCTGTGTGATAAAGAGTTGACTCAAGTGAGGGCATCTGCAAGGTACAACTGGGCTTAAGGTAGGGAATTTTTAAAAATTTAGACCTCACAGAAATGTTAAAGAGTATGCTAATGGAAGAGTTCATTAGATGATGACTCTGGTTCCATCTAACATGAAGGGAGATTACTTAGAAATTCTAAGAGTTCAGTTTGCCAGGATGGAATGTTTTGACTATGACACTTAATTATATGGAACATAAATGTTTGTGACTTCAATAAACATCAGAATGGAGAATGCAAATACCCTGTATAACAATTATGTGCCAATTATATGCCACCATGAAGTAACATTCTCAGTTTGGAGGTAAAGCATACAGTCTTTCAGCTCCCCAACCTACCTGCCCTTGCTGTCCTGCATGCTGGGGTTGGCACCGGCCTGCAGAAGGGCCTCTGCAATCTGTGCCATCTCAGACATCGTCTCTGCTGAGTGCTTCTTTGAACTGTACAATGCCACAAGGTGTAACGGTGTCTCCTGGGCCCCTGATGTAGCAGCATTGACAAGGGCCCCATTCTTAATAAGGAAAGTAGAAGCAAAGACATCTCCTTGAAAAGAAATGACAAGACACAGTAAATACGACAACAGCCGGGACAGCCATCTTGGCTTTCCTCAAAAGGCAGCAGCTGATTTTTACAAATAAAGAAGTAAAACTAGGTGAGTCTGAAGGAGTTTCCTGGGGTACCTATAAAGGGAAATTCATCATTGAGATCACAGAGATACAGCCTCTAATTCAAAAGGTTCTTTGTCCAACTTTTAATTACTAGTGATCACCTGACCAATCTCCTCATCTCAATATCCCTTCACAGTTTAAGAATAGGAGGCTGGATGTGGTGGTGCATGCCTACAATCCTAGGTATTCAGAAGACTGAGGAAAAGAATTACAAGTTTGCAGACAGATTGAACATCTCAATGAGAACTTGTCTCAAAATAAAAAGGACTGAGCAGTCCCTAAATTCAATCTTAGTATTAGGGGAAGAGGTGTCTTTTATTCTTCAAAGCCATCTTCTAGTTATTTCAAAAAAGGCTTCCAAGGCCAGGCACGAGGGCTCACACCTGTAATCTCAATAATTGGGAGGCAGAGGCAGGAGGATTGCTGTGAGTTTGAGGCTATCCTGGCCTACATAGTGAGTTCAGGGCCAGTCTCAACTACAAAGCAAGACCGTCTCAAAAAACTAAAAAAAAAAAAAGCGGGGGTGGGAATGGAAGTTTCTAAGATTCTCCCTTGCACAATCTCTCTCTCTCTCTCACACACACACACACTCTCACACACACACACATTTCCTGACCACAGGAGGACAATAAGGAATTCTGTACGATTCCCTTCCCTCACCTTAACACCTGGAGTATTTAGTATAAGGTATACCTAGGACTATCTGCAAATTTCAAATCAAGACTGAATAACTTACATAAAATCATTTAGTAGTTTAATTTACCATCTTTGATTATTTCTCTATATGACAAAAACTACCTTGAAATGTTTACAGAAGAACAAGAATTAAGTTTATATAAAGATGTTAAAACTATATAACAGTAGTGTGTGTCTTGCAAGCTCAAGGTCCTGAGTTCAATCTCAAGTACTGCAAGAGAAAAAAAAAAAAAAAAAGAAACTGGGCAAAGTATACTCATTCGCAAATTAACTTTGAGGATGACAAAAAGTAAATATGCTCTAAGATTAAACTTTGATCTTCCTTATATTTATTTCTATGTATAGTTTAAAATAAAAAATGCACTAGTTATACAAAAGTGACAGTTTGTAAGAAAGTAAGGAAAGAATACAAAGTACCAAAGATAATGAATAGAGAAAGCTTCCAGTAACAACTGTTCTGAGCCATTCCACTTAGGCTATTGCTCACAGCAGCTTCCAGGTGACACTAATTCAAAAGGAGACAGGGATAAGACAGGCAGGAAGATACCTATCTGTATATGTTTATCTTGTATCCATCAGCGTCTTCTATGAGCTCTGGGGGGATGTTTGAAAAGAAAATGGACTAACTGGTCAGGGATACTATGTTCCACTTTAACAAAATGGCTCTCAGCCAATCAATTTATGCTATCAGATCATTTAAAACATCTCTTACCAACACTTTCTCCTAAAACATTTTTATTTTTCTACTCTCACTTTTAAGAGAAAAATGTATGTATAGGACCAGGGATTTAGGTCCATGGTTCCAGCATCTGCCTGGCAAGCACAGGTTCAGAGTTTGATCCTAGTACCACATACAACAACAGTAGGTGTAGTGGCTCATGCCTGTAATCCCAGTACTCAGGAGGCAGAGGCAGGAGGATTGCTGTGAGTTCAAGGCCAGCTCAAACTACCAAGCAAAACCCTGTCTCAAAATAAATAAAAAAATAAAATTAAATAATAAATAAAATAAAAATGTATACACAGTATACAATACATATAGAAGACAAACCAGGTAATGCTGTACACAGAAATAATGTGACTGCACAGTTTTAGGAAAAAAAACCTCTCAATGGGGCCAGGGATTTAGCTCAATGGTTCCGGCACCTGCCTTGCAAAAGCAAGGTCCCTAGTTCGATCCCCAGTCATCACATACAACAATGCCGGGCACGGTGACTCATGCTCACCAGCAATCAGTACCACATACCACAGTGCCAGGTGTGGTGGCTCACTCCTGTAATCCTCGCACTCAGGAGGAAGAGGCAGGAGGATTGCTGTGAGTTCGAGGCTGAGTTCAGGACCAGCCTGAACTCCAAAGCGAGACCCTGTCTCAAAAAACTGAAAAAAAAAAACCCAACAACAACAAAAACAAAAACAAACCTCTCAATGGCTGGATTCAGACAGAAGGTATAATAATCACTCATACTGTAAACCTTCTTAAAAGCTAAGTTTCAGATCACATTTTATTAGTAAGATTCAAAGATAAAGTTTTCTTACTCATATTATCTATGCAGATCTCACACAAAAATGCTACTTGGGGGCCGGGGACATAGCTCACTGGTTCTAGCGCCTGTCTTGCAAGCCCAAGGGCCCAGGTTCAATCCCCAGTAACCACAGAACAATACTGGGCGTGGAGACTCACCCCAGCAGCAATCAGTACCACATATCACAGTGCTGGGCGTGGTGGCTCACGCCTATAATCCCAGCACTCAGGAGGCAGAGGCCGGAGGATTGCTGTGATGTGAGTTTGAGGCTGAGCTCAGGGCCAGCCTGAACTACAAAGTGAGACTCTGTCTCAAAAAAAAAAAAAAATGCTACTTGGAAATGTCTAGAAATTGAAAACTGTTGAATTGGAAATGATGGCACACACATGTGATTCCAGTGTAGGAAGGTGAGGCAAACAAAAGGATCATGAGTTTGAGGTCAGTAGTGGCAACTCAGTGAATCCCTGTTTCAAAATTTAAAAAAGAAGGAAGAAAAGAAAGGAGGGAGGGAGGGAGGGAGGAAGGGGGATGGAAGGAAAGGAAAGTAGAAAAGGACAGGGGAGTGGAGAGGAGGGAGGAGAAAGAGGTAAAAAAAGAAAAAAGAAATTGAAAATTATTGATGTTACACATGAAAGCAAACCAGTCAAGGGTAAAAAGCTGGAAGAAAGAACACAACTAACATCAAAATTGCAGAACAAAGAAAGGGAACAGAAAACAAAAGAAGTATAAGGTTTCTGGCAATAAGAAAATGTGTGGTACATTTCAGAAAGATTTCCATTAAAAACAGTTGAGGCTGGAGGTGCAGCTCATAGGAATGTATATGCTTAATATGCTTGAGGCCTTGGAGTCAATAAATAAATAAACACAAAAATCTGTTTGGAAGCCTGGCACGGTGGCACACGCCTATAATCCCAGCACTCAGGAGGATCACCACTGAGTTGAGGCCAGCTTGATCTACAACATAGTGAGTTCAAAGCCAGCCTAAACCACATAGCGAGACTCTGTCTCAGAAAAACCAAAATGAAACAAACAGAAAATCCTGTTTGGTGTTTTTTGAAAGTTTCAATTCCTTTATCACATCACTTACCAACAATGCCAGGTAAATGAGGCATTACTCCAGTAATTTTCCATATAAAAATACTCCTACAAAAAAGTAAAAGTTTGGGGCCAGGAATTTAGCTCAGTGGTTCTGGTGCCTGTCTTGCAAGCGCAAGGGCCAGGTTCGATCCCCAGTAATCACATACAACAATACTGGGTGTGGAGACTCACGCCCAGCAGTAATCAGTACCACATACCACACTGCTGGGCGTGGGGGCTCATGCCTGTAATCCCAACGTTCAGTAGACAGAGGCAGGAAGACTGCTGAGAGTTTGAGGCTGAGCTTGGGGCCAACCTGCACTACAAAGTGAGACCTTGTCTTAAAAAGAAAAAAAAAAGTAAAAGTTTTTATTTTGTTTATTTTTGTCTTTTGAAACAAAAGTGATACCTACATAGTTCAGGCTGGCCTTAAACTCACAGCAATCCTCTTGCCTCAGATTCCTGAATGCTGGGATTACAGGCATGTGCCTCCATGCTCAGCTAAAACTGTAAAATTTTCAAATGTACATATAGTTTTTCTTTCAGTGTAGTCTCCTGACAGAAATTTTATTAAAGAAACAGCCAGTAAACTTCATTATTCAATGAATACAAATTAGCCAAGTGTATTCTATAATCCCAGCTACTCAGGAGGCTAAGGCACGAGGATCACAGGTTTGAGGCCAACCTGGGCAACTTAATAAGATCCATCTCATAGTAAAATTTGATGCAGGTTAAGGATGTAGCTAGCTCAGTGCTTGTCCAGCACACATGAGCCCAAGGTCAACCCCTAGAGCCACAGAGGGTACTTATACTAGCTATGTTACATGCTCTTCCAATAGATGGCACTGTTTTCACATTTACAAAAATGACTGAATACGAGCACCCCATTTAAGAAACTCGCTGAGGTTCGAGATGCAGCTCAGTGGTAGAGTACTTGTTTAGCATGCACAAGGCCTGGGTTCAATCCCTAGAACTACAAAACTACAAAAAAAGAAAAGGATGAAAGACAGAACTCACTGACTGTTATTACAGGTTTGGTTTGTTTTTTTTTGTTTTTTTTTTTTGAGACAGGGTCTCACTTTGTAGTTCAGGCTGGGCCTGAGCTCAGCCTCAAACTCACATCACAGCAATCCTCCTGCCTCTGTCTCCTGAGTGCTGGGATTACAGGCGTGAGCCACCAAACCCGGCACTGTGGTATGTGGTACTGATTGCTGCTGGGTGTCAGTCTCTATACTCAGTATTGTATGAGGTTAACCAGGGATCGAGCCAGGGTCCTTGCGCTTGCAAGACAGGCGTCAGAACCACTGAGCCAAATCCCTGGCCCTAGTTTGTTTTTTTAAAGTAGTAAACTTACACTGTTATGAAAGGAAGGCTGTATCTTCCCCAGATCAGGTTTGGCTGTAAGCATGTATGCTCTTTTGGACTGACAGACACAGGACGCACACAGCAGTCTTCTTAAGATTGGTATACCCCAGGGGCCGGGGAGTTAGCTCAGTGGTTCCAGCACCTGCCTTGCAAGCGCAAGGTATATGGTAACCATATACCATACTGGGTGTGGAGACTCACGCCCAGCAGCAACCAGTACCACATACTACAGTGCCGGGCGTGGTGGCTCACGTCTGTAATCCCAGCACTTGGGAGACAGAGGCAGGAGGATTGCTGTGATGTGAGCTGGAGGCTGAGCTCAGGGCCAGCCTGAACCACAGTGAGACCCTGTCTCAAAAAAAAAAAAAAAAAAAAAAACCCTAAAAAAAAGATTGGTATACTCCAGGAGTAGGATAATCACAGTTTTGTCTACAGATACTTTTTTTTTGGACACTGTGGATCAAACTCAGGACCTTGTGCTTGTCAGGCAGGCACAGGGCTAAGCTATACCTCCAGCCCCAGATTATACTTTACACCCAAAACTAGACCTAGATCTCATATATTAAAGACATCCCTTCACTCCTATCATACTGAATTTAAAGGTTAATGGGGTTAAACTCAGTGAATTACTCAATTTAGTCACTTGAGCAGGTCAACAGACTAATAAGAAGTTGAAGGAGAAATAAATTTAAAAATTCCTACAGGCCCAGTTCTTGTATCTGGTGTGGGTGAATAATAAAAGCCAGCAGGTTGACTTTACTGTTAACTGTGAGCCAGCAACTACAGCACCAACCCTCCCCACAATGCGGTGAAGCAGAAACCACTACCACGTTGCAGGCAAGGAAGAGAAGACTAGTTTAGGTCAGTGACTATCCACAGAGCAAATGGGTGAGCCAGGACTCAACTCCAGCAATCTACTCTGCAAAGTTGCTGCTCTGCCTACTTCACCAGGCCGCCCTCTCCAAAATCAGCAACAATCAAGTTTCTTATGTCCAAACTGTAACCCACATGATGTAAGCAACCGATAAATTCAGAAAGGAATGTTAAGTCATCCAAAAATAAGTACCAAAAATCTATCATCAATTCTTGGCAATTCTGGTAACTAAGCAATACCAAAATATTTAATAACTCATCAAAAATGTTTTTCATCCAACATAAGAACTGAACTCCCTGAGAGTAAAGGGATATAATTCTCAAATTGTTTGTTTCCAAAATAAACAACTCAGCCACTCAACAGCATGGGAAAGAACAATTCCCCACATGGTAGCAGCATTCCCCACTGAACACATGCCCAGAGCTGCGCAACCAATGACTCTGCAAAGTGCTTGGGAAAGAGGCATCCACTCTCGATGCTGACATGCTCCGAGGATTTCCTACCCAACAAGGAGCAAAATTTTCCTATCTACCAGCCAGCAAACTTTATAATAGTCTTCATATATGGCTTAAAAGAGCACTTATTTTAAAACCTTTGCCCACAAAGGACAGCAGACAAAACCAACAATGAAGTACAACATCCACCAATAAGGAGCAACTTGTGAACAGGAAAGATCAGAGATAGCAACAATATCACAGTACATAATCAGAAAACTAAAACATGGTTACGATGTGATGAAACCGGGACATTCTGGCTTTGCTGTCCATAAGTAAAGTGGCCATGGCAAAGAGCTTTAGTCAAGCCAACTACCTCTCTACAAAATGAAGCCTTTCACCCTTCTGAAAGCTTTCACCCTATGTAAGAGATGTACCTCTTTTTTCTTATTTTGTCAAAAATGACCATAGCAATGGTGCACATTGGAGTGATGGTGCACATCTGTAATTCTAGCATTCAGGAGGTTGAAGCCAGAGAATCACTGCTAGTTAGAAACCAACCTGGGCTACACAGTGAGTTTAAGGCTAGCCTGCACTAAAAAGTGAGCCTATGTCTCAAAAAACTGAAAAGAAAAAGTAAAAAAGCACAGCAGAGCAAAGTTAAAGAAGATCTACTTGACATGTATAAATTAGTGAGGACACAGGAAAAACAGAAAGAAAAAAACTGGTCTTTTATTTCCAACTAGAATATTTGGGAATTCACATTCACAGGGCTCTGGGTTTGGTTCATAGCACAGCCAGAAAGTTCATGCAAATAAAACATCATTTAGCCATGTCAGAAGACTAGTCTGTGAAAGAGAAAACTCTGAATCCAAGAATACACTTAAAACTTTCAGTTTTTTTTTTTTTTTTTTTTTTTTTTGAGAAACTCTTGCTAGGTAGTCCAGGCTGTACTCAAACTCACAAATTCCTTCCTCCATCTCCCAAATGCTGGAACCAAAGGCATGTGTTACCACACCCAGCCCTCCCAGCCCTCTTTATTTTTTTTTCTGACACAAGGTCTTGCTAAATTGCCAGGGCTGGTCTCGAACTTTTAATCCTCTTTCCTCAGGTCCCAGGGTAGCTGGGACCAGAGGCATATGCCACCACACCCAGCTAATTTTCTACTTCTGGATTTTATTTAATTTACTTATTTTTTGCAGTACTGCAGATCAAACTCAAGACCTTGTGTTTGCCAAGCAGGGACAGCACCACTGAGCTACATGTCGGCCCCTGATTTTCTACTTCTGAAAGTCACACTTTAAATTAAAATTTTCTGTTTCATAAATTTTCATTTGTCAAAAGATACCAGAGAAGGACTGGGTATTTAGCTCAGTGGTTCCGGAGCCTGTCTTGCAAGCGCAAGGACCTGGGTTCGATCCCCAGTAACCACATACAATACTGGGCGTGGAGACTCACACCCAGCAACAACCAGTACCACATACCACAGTGCCAGGCGTGGTGGCTCACGCCTGTAATTCCAGCACTCGGGAGGCAGAGGCAGGAGGATTGCTGTGATGTGAGTTGGAGGCTGAGCTCAGCGCCAGCCTGAACTACAAAAGTGAGACCCTGTCTCAAAAAACCTTAAAAAAAAAAAAAAAAAGATACCAGAGAAATTAAATTAGTATATCTTCTCAAGAGGAAGAAAAACTGCTGTTCTTGGGCTGGGGATTTAGCTCAGTGGTTCCGGCGCCTGCCTTGCAAGCTCAAGATCTCAGGTTCAGTCCCCAGTAACCGCATACAACAATGCTGAGCATGGTGACTCATGCCTACTAGCAATTAGCACCACATACCACAGTGTTGGGCGTGGTGGCTCACACCTGTAATCGCAGCCCTTACGAGGCAGAAGCAGGAAGATTGCTATGAGTTCAAGGATAGCTTGGGCTACATAGTGAGCTCAGGAGCAACCTGAACTAAGTGAGATCTTGTCTCAAAATACTTAAAAAAAAAAACTGTTCTTCATAGCTCTTTGTGTGTGCACTTGTGTGTGTCTTAATGTTAATGATCACAAAAACTTCTTGTTTCTCTTCATCATAGACCTGCATTGCTGAATATGTTATTTGACTTCTGTTCCCTGTGAGTGGTCAGAAAGTGAAAACTTCTCTCCCCACCTAATGGAATGTGATAAGAAATTTCTCTGATCCACACTAAGCATTTTTACTTCCCAGAGTATGAAGAATTCATCAGCACTCAACTTATAAAGCTATTCATCCAAAGAGTGAAACAGATGAGACTGCAAGTTGTCTCTTTGGGCTTCTACTTCTACTGCCTGGAGGGCTCCACAGTCCGGGTGTCTGTCTTGTACATGAACATGGCCATGTTACATCATTCAAACGCCTCCTCTGCGAATCTCTCCCCTCACTTGTAGCTGGACATCTGCTGTATGACACAAATATTCGCACTTCTGAATGACTGGAGGATGCTTGGCCTTGACTGCCTTCTGGTTCTGTTAAATCATAATCTCTAATGTCTTCTTTTTCCTGAGCCATGATTTCCAAAATTTCCATAGTTTTGACACTTTCCTTATACCCATGCTAAGATGCACAACTTACATCTTCCTAGCACAATTCTTAGATGTGATAATTACTGAACAAGTCAATGTATCAACTATTTACAAGTAAAAGGTACTTTCTCTCAAAGTACCTCTCTTCCTTAGACCCTGTTGGCACTATGCACAGCCAAACTAACAAGGCACAGGCAAGGGATCTTCAGTCTTTCCTCTGACCCAATGACCACACATTCTAAGTCACATAGCCTGCAAGTACAGAATCGAGATGACCCTGGGAATTTCTGGAACTGAGTCAGAGAGCTTTCAAAACCACTCGGATAAAAAATACTGCCTGCAGAAAAAATATAAGTGATGCTTCTTCCTACCTCTTTGGATTCCTTTATGTAACAAGCTCCAGCCGTTCTTGTCTGCCATGTCTACATCCGCTTTATGACTGACCAGCGTGGTGGCAATACTCTCTAATCGTCGTGAAAGTGCTAGGTCTAATGCAAGATCTCCGTTACAATCTACTTCATTCAGCTTCCCTGGGAGCTGCAAAGACAGGGTTGTAAGTCAACACTGAGTAGCAAATACAACTAGTTTTAATTTCTCTCCCCTTGACCCTGAAGTCAAGTACTGCTAAATCAACTATTTAAAAATGTGAAGTAGCTTTTGAATTGGGCAACGACTTAAGACTAGAAGAATTCTGAGCAGCAAAATAGAAGCCCAGATTTCTTTGGGCAGTCTATTAATAGAAAAGTATACATTAAAGATGGTGTCAGTCATGGCTCAGAAGGAACTAAAGAGAAAAAGTCAAGCACTCCAGTTTTGGATAAAGAAAAAAAGGAGAAGTACCTGTGAATCCATTTCAATCAGGTAAAGGAAGACCACATCTTCTCTTTCTACTTTGATAGCTTTATGTAATGGGTACTCTGTCTTGGATTTGATCATTTTATACAACAACTGAGCACTCATGCTGCTGAAGTCTTCCTTTCGTAAATCATCCTAGTGATTAAAACACAGGAAAAAGCAAAACAGATCAAGTATTAACACAAATGGTCATTTATTCAGCCATAAGCATGCGACTGTCAGGGAGTACTTTAAAGGCTTAACGTCTCTCAAGTAAATCAGTCCTCACAAAAGCCCTACAAAGTCAGACCTACCATCCTCATTTTACGAAAGATAGGAAAGCACACAGAGGCTAAATAACTTGCACAAGTTTAGACATAACTGAACAGCTGAGTTAGGATCTGGAGCCCAGAGGCCTAGGTCCCGTGCCTGCACTCTGCGACACCACCACCATGCTTCTCAGGGGGACAGGACAGCGTGAGCACCTCTGACATTCAGGAAGAAGTACCATGCAAGAGCCCTCCCCAAACCTGCCAAGACGGCAGTTAGGAAATTCACCATGACTTCCACAAAAACTCTCCAGAGTCAGTTGTCTCTCCTAATAATCCCTTTATTTTTTACAAAGCAATAGATTAGTTATCACTCCTGTTTCAATTCTCTCTTTTTGTAGTTTTTTTGAGACAATGTTTCATTATGTAGTGCAAGTTAGCCTTGAACTCATTATATATCCCTGGCTGCCCACAACTCAACATCTTCCTGCCTCAGCCTTGCCAACACTGAAATTACAGGCATGTGCTACCACACTCAGCTCCTATTTTAATTCTTTTAAAACAAGTTCCTTTGGGAATTTTTTTCTCAAACACTAAGACTCTTTTACATTGTTGTTGTACACTAAACAATTTAGAGAAACTAATTTAAAAACACAGCCTGGATCAGGCATGGTGGGGCATGCCCATAAACAATCCCAGTACTCAGGAGGTTGAGGCAAAAAGTTTGAGGCCTGTGTGGCCTATATAGTGAGTTCAAGGTCAGCCTGAATTATAGATCCTGTCTCCAAAAAGTAAAAAACAAACAAACAAATACAGCTCAGATTTCTTAAAACTATGAAATAACACAACAAAGAAATGTAAAATTGATCTCTTTAATAAAAGCTAGGCAAGAAAGGCAAATCTAAGTTTGTGTTTTCACTTGAAAAAGACAGCAAGACAACACTGCTGAATGACACTACTCAGTACCCGGCTTGCTTGTCACACAGCGGCATCCACAGAAGAAGGGGGAAGGCAGGTGATCCCTCTTTCCAATCCTGTTTCTGAACCAGTACTATTTTCCTGTCCCTCCACTCTGAAATCACAGCCTCACCAGACTTTTAAAACTGAAAAAAAGACTCATGAATCATCTAACTTAACTACTTATTCTTCAACACTGTAACAAGAGGCAGCTAGACAATAGAGGTGACCGCCTACAGAACTGAGTCCCATGCCTGGGTCTTACAACTGCCCTTGAGAAGGCTTCGACCACTCACCCAGTGACTTGCAATAATTTCTGCACAGTAATTCATCAGCGTGCTGGCATTTAGCTCCTCCGCAGTCTGATAGAAGCGAATGCAGTTCCTAACATTCACCAGAGACATAACGCCTTTCTCACATCTATAAGAGAATATTAAAATGCAAATATTACTAAAGATAAAATATTCATAAATGAACAAATCAAAGCAATTGTCTGTGTACTAACTTGCTACAGTATAAGGTATAAGGCTAAGCTACATGGCTATAAAAAAATTAGAGTGGGGAACCCATATTTTAAAACTTGTTTATTTTGAGACAGGATCTTGCTATTGTAGCCCAGGCTGGCACAAGTTCACAGTGATCCTCCTGCCTCAGCCTTCCAAGTACTAGGATTACAGGCATGCACCACCATACCTGGCCATTGTATTATCCTGCTCAGTTCTGGTAAGAATCAAAATAGCCTCCAAAAACTTTAATCCTTCCACTGCCTTAAAAGTACTCACATGAAACTTGTTATCATATACACAGGTAAAGTTTTTTATTTAATAATTTACTTCTTTATTTATTTAGACAGGCACTCACTATGCAGTTCGGGCTGGCCTTGAAGTCACTATGTACCCCAGTTGGTCTTGAACTCGTGGTGATCCTCTGCCTCAGCCTCCCAAGTGCTGGGATTACAAGCAAGTGCCACCATGCCTGGCTCACAAGTAATTTTAAAATCTAACACAATGACAGACTGATTTCAGGCTTTGGCTTTTGATATTTAATCCTATGGGACACATCTGTATTCCTATCAGCACAGATCAATAAATTAATGCTTCCTTAAAAGTCCCTCAAAAGACAAATTTGTATGTTATATGAACCATAACTCAATATATACAGCCATATTTTAAAAGCCCATCCAAAATATCTATAATGTATAGAAACAATTAAGAATCAGATTATAGTACACCATGACAGAGAAAACCTGGCTACAATGGATATCTCCATAAAGCCAAGTACCAAGATTCACAATTTTAGAAACACTACCTCAGCGAAGTGGGAACTGTACCCCCGCAAACAGGCCTCTGGTGGCATGAAGCAGATCTACATCCTCACTTAGATGGGGCAGTGGGGAAATTCCAGGTTCCCTCTACTCCAAAATTACTGGAAACCTTTGTGAATCTCCCACTCCCACTTTGCCTGCAGGGAAAAGAGCCCATGGCATGGCCTTCATTTCCCTGGCTTCCACCTCTTCCTACAAATCAGATTCGATCACAGAAACAGCCACACCGGCTAACTATGCTATTCTGAATATGCCCTGACTTCCCACTGTTGCTCCTGTCTTACAGCCTCCATCAAAGTTGCTCTTGAATCACAAAAACAGAATATAGTAAAGTGAGCAAAATGTACTGTACAGCAAGAGAGACTTGAGATCTTCCGAATTTCAGGTGACAAATTACCTGACCTCCCACTTCTGTCTCCTCTTCTGTAAAATCAGCATGCTACTGTTTTCCAGGGGTTTGAGCTATCATGTTTTTCAAGATGAAGGGAAAGTGTATCTATTCAACACAGCATGAGGTACATAATAGGTAACTCCCTCTTTGCCTCTCTCTTCTTAAGACCTAAAATTCCTTTTCAAAGGGAAAACAGGAAGAGGAAACAAGGCAACTGCAGAATTTAATAACTAGTATTAATGGATTTTAATACCACAATAAATAACTGGCCATAAAGTAATTCCCTATCTTAACATGTGACCTTTAGGTGAAAGAAGTGGAGAAAGACCATTCTGCATGAAAAGAGAACGAGGAGGGACCTGAGAAAGACCTGGGAAGAATAACAAACAAATTTTGCAAGCTAACAAATATGACCTTAAAGCAGGAGCCAGAACATAACCTTCGAGTTATTTTTCTATCTAGCAGTTAACAGCAGCTCGCATTTTACCCTAAGAAACGTGTATAGGTACTTTGTTTCAACTAACACTGCTGACTTGTAAAGAAGCACCTCTTCTAGGACATTTTAAAAATCAAGCTCACATCAATGTAAGTTATTATAGTAAGATTTAAAGTTCTATACAAAACTACTGTATTCTAACCAGACTATCTCAGGAGAAAGATCCCCTTTTCAGATATATGAAACTTTTACCATTTATACTAAGTCAGATACTCACACTCCTGCCATCCTAACGCCCTAACACCAGGGAGCCTAACACACAAAACAACCTCAGGGGGGCACAACTCACACTTGTAGGAGAATTCACCAAGCACTTGTACAGACAAATGCTGAGGGTCTGAACACCCCTTCTCTCCCGTTTTACTGCCTAATGACATGGCGCCATGGGATCCAACATGTTTCATCTTTTGTTAAAAGTGGCAGACACTTTATTTTCACTGTCTCTAGGATCTGAAGGATGCCATTTGCCATTTGGATAGGCGTAAGTAGCACCTGACATGACTTACACAACTAAAAAATATATACTCTTATTTTAAAATTTAGATTCTCGGTTGAATATAAAAAGTACACAGATGTACAAACACAATAAAACTAATTTTAAAAGTATAAATTAAGCAAAACACAAGTTACAGTCCAGTTTTCCTATCAATTCCCATATGTATGTGAAAAACATAAGAATTACTAAAAGAAAAAAAACAACAAGAAAGGAATCAGGGCTAAACATAGAAGATGCCTTATTTCCTCTATGTAATTCAGTATTTTCAAAATGAATTGTGTGTTACACTTCTATCACAATTACTGTGTTAACTCATTTTTCCATGTTCATTTTCAAAAATAAGAGTATTTTCCTGATAAACCAAAAAAACTTCTTTCCTTGAACTGATGGCTTCCCAAAACCATCCAGATTACTACATTTAAGAAATGAGCAACACTTGCCTCACACTGTACTACACACATTTGTCAAGAGTTCCTTCACTTGCTATCTCAAACATGTCGTTTCTCCTGACAGCCATGAGCATTCTGAGTCTTTCAAGGGCCGACACTTGAATCCACTCCTAGGTCTCTTCCATCTTGGCTGTTAAAGCCATGACAGACTAACAACTTAGCACCCACCTTTAACAGTTCATATCTGAGCATCTGGTAATATTAATAATTATAAAACTTTATCAGCCAACAAACAACATTTTAATTAAAGAATCCATTACACAATATAATTCTCTAAACTATGTCAACTCTAGGCATTTTTATCAAAGCAATTCAAATTATAAGTCTGATACGATCAATGAAGAATTACCGGAAATTTGAAAAAAAAATTTATATAAATTATACTCAATCTAATTAAAAGCAGCCCCAGTTCACTCTTGGACGGTTCAGAAACTCACAAAATGAGCAAATGAAAAGAGTTCATTACACAATTACCAAATACAATTCTGCTAATAAATACTTCTCTAAAAATCTATCCTATATGGGGCCGGGGAGTTAGCTCAGTGGTTCCGGCGCCTGTCTTGCAAGCGCAAGGACCCGGGTTCAATTCCCCGGTAACCACATAACAATACTGGGTCTGGAGATTCAACCCAGCAGCAACCAGTACCACATACCACAGTGCCGGGCGTGGTGGCTCACGCCTGTAATCCCAGCACTCGGGAGGCAGAGGCAGGAGGATTGTGATGTGAGTCTGAGGCTGAGCTCGGGGCCAGCCTGAACCACAAAAGCGAGACCCTGTCTCAAAAAACCTTAAAAAAAAAAAAAAAAATCTATCCTATAGACTCTAGGTGTTTTCTTAAAATTGGTTTTTGGTATAAATGCTCTTAAGAGTTCACATCAATCAGGCTGCTGTGAGCTGTGTACAGCTTCATGTGGGTGCACCACAGGCCATCCCTGAGGAAACAGCCCTCCAGAGAAAACAGCGAGCAGCTCTAGGCAGTGATGTCTCTTGGCTCTCTCAACTGAGGTGACACATCAACAGGTGAAGCAGTGTGCAAGGGCTGGAACCAGTCCTTCACTCGCCCATGAGAAAAGCCATTTCTTCACGCACCCAAGAGAAGACCAAAGATCACTAAGTGACAGCAAAAGACTCATCAACCAAGAGCCACACCTCCAACACACGCTCGAGGACACTTGCCTGACATTCTGTGTACATCTTTTCTTTCCTTTTTTTTTTTTTCATTTTGTTTTCTATAGTCCTAAAATGCCAAGTTGGGAGAGCAACACAGAAAATGTACTATAAAAAAAATATAGCAAGCTATCACTTAGGACCTAAAGTGAACTTACTTAAATGGAGTGAGAACTTAGAAATACTGGTTATAAAATTTATTTAAGTAATATAAGCA
This sequence comes from Petromus typicus, assembly GCA_004026965.1. Lineage (NCBI taxonomy): Eukaryota > Metazoa > Chordata > Mammalia > Rodentia > Petromuridae > Petromus > Petromus typicus. Next base: position 24,013 of record PVIR01005548.1, read on the forward strand.
TTAACATGCTTTATAAAAAGGTAAAATGAAATGTGAGAGAAAAGAGAATGGAAAGAAAAATTTCAGTTTGAAGACTGAATTACTTCATAGTCAGATTATCAGTTTACACAGTTAAGTAACTCAGATAACAGGCAAGTGAAAGAAAAAAAATCCAAAAAAAGTACAGGCAAAATTTAGCTTACAAGGTTACACAAAGAAAAGAAGATATGAGAGTCTCTCTCCACTATCACTTTTAACTTATTTAGGGGTACCAGGGATTGAACCCAGGGCCTTGCGCATGCTGGGCATGCACTCTAACCCTGAGCTGCATCCCCAGCCCACAATCACCTTCAATAAGAACACCTTTCAAAAGTTATTTACATTAGCAGAAGAAGCTGTTTTCCCAGGGCTTGGCATAATTAAAGCTCAGCCACCACCATCTGAGGTGCTTGACTATATCTGCTGTGACTTGCCTCTCCCTAAGGAGCTGTAGTTGAAACCGATTTGCTAGTTTCATCAGTTCAGTCAGGAACACATCATCCTCTTTGAACTCCAGTTCATCTGTATAGATCCAGCGAAGCATTGTCATTGTCACCTCAGGATTAGCATCTAGTTAAAAAAAAGAAAGTAGAAAAGCTGAAGAAAAACACTAGACGACATATTTGAGCCTCTGGGAGACTCCTCTAAAATTTGAGGCTAAACAGGTAAACCCAACTCAGACCAATATTCAAACATTAAAAACAGTGATGAAGAGGTCTGGCCAGAGTCTGACTCCAGGAAAATATGAAAGGTTTTCTGCATGGGGCAGGAAGTGGGGGAAATGAAACTGGAAGGTTGAGCCAAGAGGATCACTAATTTGAGCCCAGCCTGGGAAATGTAGTAACTTGACAAGATCCTGTCTCTAAAGTAAAAGATTGTGAATACAGGAGGAAAGGAAAGAAGGAAGTGGGGGGAAGGGAGGAAGGGAAGGAAGGAGAAAAAGGGAGCAAGAGGGAAGGGGGAGGGAGAGAACTAGGAAATAGAGAAAAAAACAACGTTTTTTCTTCAAATTGTCACTAGGCCACTGAGCTACATCTCCAGGCTATCTTAAGCTTTATTTTTTTCTTTCATCTTCCTCAGTAATGTACTAGAAGTACACTTCCGTCCCCTCTCTTCCATACTCAGGATTTAACCTAAGGCTTCTACACTATTACATCCCCTGTCCTTTTCTTTTCTTTTTCTTTTTTTTGAGACAATGTCTTGCTAAATCACTAAACAGTCAAGGCTGGGCTCTCTTACAAGCCTCCTGCCTCAGCCTCCCAAAGACGGGTGTGTACCACACTGCTCAGTCTTATAACTGTTCAAGGTACACAGAATAAGTGGTGGAAGTAGGGTAATTTCTTTACTTCTTCTTTTTTTCCTTTTCTTGTAATAATACTGAATATTGATTCCAGGAACACTCTACCACCATTCTACATCTTTTTCTTACACTTTCATTTTAAGACAGGGTCTCACTAAGTTGCCAAAGTGAGCTTCAGCCTGTTGAGTGGCTGAGATTATAGGCATATACCACCCCACCTAGCAAGTATGGTGAATTTCTGGCTTAGCTCTTTACATCAGGTTTAATACTTCAATTACCATCTTAATAAAAAAATTAACAGTGGGTCATGGATTTTTCCCGAGTTATTCCAAACTAAAAACACAAATTATTCCTCTTGAAAGACCTTCTTCTTATCTGCTGAGTGTCCAATACCACTAACCTCACACATCTTCCTTATAGTAATCTCTTTAATTGTTTGAAAACATGACTGACTTTTTAAAATTACCCTTTCAGTATCTAAACCAATAAACTGGATCTGTCCAAGCAACAAACCAAATGACTAAAAAATAAAACTATCAGGCCGGGAATTTAGCTCAGTAGTTCTGGCGCCTGTCTTGCAAGTGTAAGGGCCCGGGTTCAATCCCCCGGTAATCACATACAATACTGGGCTTGGAGATTCATGCCCACCAGCAATCAGTACCACATACCACAGTGCCGGGCGTGGCGGCTCACGCCTGTAATCCCAGCACTCAGGAGGCAGAGGCAGGAGGATTGCTGCGATGTGAGTTGGAGGCTGAGTTCAGGGGCAGCCTCAACTACAAAGCGAGACCCTGTCTCAAAAAAAAATAAATAAAACTATTTTAAGCAGGAATTTACTGGGAGGCCTTAATAGTTCAAACAAAATAAGGTTAAAATGATTTCTACGCTTTCCCTTAATTCTTCCCTTAGTCTCCAAAACAGAGTAGCCTGTGGTAGAAGCATAGGCCAAAAGAAGAAGTATATACTTCAAGCTCTCTATTTTTTTTTTTTTTTTTTTTTTTTTTTTTTTAGGTTTTTGGAGACAGGGTCTCGCTTTGTGGTTCAGGCTGGCCCTGAGCTCAGCCTCAAACTCACATCACAATCCTCCTGCCTCTGCCTCCCGAGTGCTGGGATTACAGGTGTGAGCCACCACGCCCGGCACTGTGGTATGCGGTACTGGTTGCTGCTGGGTGTGGGTCTCCACACCCAGTATTGTTATGTGGTAACCGGGGAGTCGAACCCGGGTCCTTGGGCTTGCGAGACAGGCGCCGGAACCACTGAGCTAACTCCCCGGCCCTCAAGCTCTCTATTTTTAGGCATATTAAACACCTATCTGCTTTGGATCTACTTAAGAAAGTGACTAGAAAGGTGAAATAACTACTTTCCTTTTTTTTGGTCCTAGTATGAGATCGAACACAGGATCTTAAGCCTGTGAGGCAGGCAGTACCAGAGGTAAATCCCTAGCCCAAAAGTGAAATAATTAACTCCACATCCCAGTTCTGTTTGCTGTTCTGCGTTGGTTTTTTTTTTGGTTCCAGGGATTGAATCGAGGGCCTTCCTTCACCCACGAGTTACATTCCGTTTTTTGTTTTGTTTTTTGAGATAGGGTCTTGCCACATACCTAAACAGCCCAGGTGGGGTGCAAGCTTTCGCCTGGGGGTGCTGGGATTACAGGTATGTACACAATGCCTAGTTTAGGAGTTCTCTGTAACAGGAGTGGATTTAAGAGAAGCCAGTTTGTCTCAGGGCTCTCTGCATGATCATACCCTCAAGTCTGCCCAGCACAAAAACTGGAAAAGTTATAATTTTAAAAATGAAAATAAAAGTAATACCCAAATTTCTCCCTTTGTTTTATTGTAGTTCACAATGCATGACATACTTTGGAGAAGTTGCTATTTTTTATATGGCTTATATTTTTGTTTTGTTTTGATTTGATCTTAAATGTTTCGTGAACTATTTGAAAAGAATGGGAATAAACTTCTCCATATGCTGTTAACCATTAAATGAAACATATTGAGTTAATTTTCTTTTTTTAAAATTCTGTAATCTGTCAAAGCTAAGAAATGTGTTTAGAGTTACACCATGACTCTGATTTAATTGAATTCTGAGTTTTCAACTATTTTTTCATCTACTTTACCTAACAGTTTTTTATTCATAAAATTAAAATCTTGGTAAACTGGGTTTTTTAATTAATAAAAATAACCTACTCAGTTACTAACATATCCTTAAATATTACCTCTTAGAAATAAACCCCAAACCACACTTTTTTTTTTTTAGGTTTTTTGAGACAGGGTCTCGCTTTGTGGTTCAGGCTGGCCCCGAGCTCAGCCTCCAACTCACATCACAGCAATCCTCCTGCCTCTGCCTCCCGAGTGCTGGGATGACAGGCGTCAGCCACCACGCCCGGCACTGCGGTATGTGGTACTGATTGCTGCTGGGCGTGAGTCTCCACACCCAGTATTGTATGTGGTTACTGGGGAATCGAACCAGGGCCCTTGCGCTTGCAAGACAGGAGCCGGAACCACTGAGCTAACTCCCCAGCCCCCAAACCACACTTTTAAATAATCCTTAGCTCAGAAAGAAATATTAAAAGACTTAGAGGTTTTTGTTCTATTATAACAGTTACCAACCCATCCTATCCTATTATAACTTATTATAGCTAAAAACTACAGACAAAAGTGCAAAATTCAATTATCTAAGAATTTAGAAAAATTTAAAAGGTAGTGAATTTTACGGGGAGGCAAAACTGAAGAAGCAATCACACTGGATGAATTTCCAACTTTTTTCTTTTTCTTTCGGCTTTGAGCCAAGGATAGACTCCTGTCAAGAGACAGAACTGCCACAATGACCTTAGATATGGCAAAAACTCTACATTACCAGCCATGTAAGCCATGAGAAGGAGCCCCTGGAGACTGAAGAGTAGGGAAAATTCCAGAGTAAAGACCCAGGATAAGTGATCCGGTTAGTTCTACGCATGAATCCACAGCAGCCCCCGACTAACTTCTGAGCTATTCAGACATAGCAGTCCTATGTCAGGTTGAAGATCTCAAGGGCTATTTAAACATCTACCCACAGATGATGAATGAGAACTTGCAGCTTGAATCTACAGATTCAAAATTTCCCAGAGCTTTACACAGCACCTAGAGTCTACTTAGCATAACAAAATATATCAAGATGCTTTATACACAACATAGAATTATTTGACATAAGACCCAGAAGGGCCAGGGATTTAAGCTCAGTGACAAGGTGCCTGAGTCACAAGCACAAGGCCTCAAGTTAAACCAATGAAAAAACCCAAGAATTATCTAGCCCAAAGTGTCAACAGTGCTCGGGTGGAAGAACACTGCACTACAGCAGTGATGGTGAACCTTTTAGGGGCTGAGTGCTCAAACTCAACTGGACCTACCCACTGATCACAAGGTGCCAACATTGCAATTAAACCTGAATTCTGAGGCTTCAGTTTAGATAAAACAATTCATACGTTAACATCTTTCTTTTTTTTTTTTTAAGGTTTTTTTGAGACAGGGTCTTGCTTTGTAGTTCAGGCTGGTCCTCAAACTCAGCAATTCTCCTGCCTCTGCCTCCTAGGTGCTGGGATTACAGGCATGAGCCACCACACCTGGCACAGTGGTATGTGCTTACTGGGGATTGAACCCGGAATCCTGAGCTTGCAGGGCAGACGCCGAAACCACTGAGCTAAATCCCTGGCCCAACATCTTTTCTCATAAAAAGAAAAATAACATGTGCCATAGATTCACCACCACTGCTCTAGATCAACAACTACACAATAACACAAAGAAATCTAGTAAAACAAATACTGAGAAGTGAATTAAATAGGACACACTTATGTAATATCATTTCCCCATTGTGAGAAACTGAAGATGTAAATGAGGTACACAATGTATGACAGGAACTGTGCAACAGGAAGGAAGTATTCAAGGGGAAAGGGACCTGAGGGAGGGGCAGGGGAAAGTAAAGAAGGGAAAGAAAAAATTTGATGCTAAGCAGGCAAGAATGGAAACAAAGCTTATGTATGGGGGGTGGCAGGGTTGAAGGGAGGGCAGAAAGGGAATGGGAAAAAATAATAATTAAGATATATCTTGGGGGCCGGGGATATAGCTCAGTGGTTCTGGCGCCTGTCTTGCAAGCGCAAGGACCCGGGTTCAATCCCCGGTAACCACATAACAATACTGGGCGTGGAGACTCACCCCAGCGGCAACCAATACCACATACCAGTGTCGGGCGTGGTGGCTCACGCCTGTAATCCCAGCACTTGGGAGGCAGAGGCAGGAGGATTGCTGTGATGTGAGTTTGAGGCTGAGCTCAGGGCCAGCCTGAACCACAAAAGCGAGACCCTGTCTCAAAAAACCTTAAAAAAAAAAAAAAAAAGATATATCTTGTTCTCACTGAGGAATGTGATCATAATGTATTCCTAAAATTTACCTAAACTCAATAAAAGAAAAAAAGTCAACAGATAAGGTTGGGGACAAAGCTCAGTGGTACAGCACCTGGCTCTGAGTTTAATCCTTAGCACTCGGGGAAAAAAATCAATAGGTAAATTAAAATGAAATACTAAACATTTAAATAATTCAAAAGAAGGCAAGAAAAACAGAACATGGATGGGAGAGGGGACTAATAGTTAAAAAATAAAATAGTAGCTCTCATCATAAAAAAGTTAAATATTTATGCTCTAAGCACTAATGAAAAAGCAGAGGTAAAAAAAAAAGCATGACCCCACCATATGGTGCCAATAAGGGACACGCTTTAAATACAAAGTAACAATAAACCTGAAAGTAAATAAACAGAAAAGTTATAAATGTAAATAATAAGGCTAGTATCACTAATTTCTGATACAGTGACTTCAAGATAGTGTATTACCTGATATGAAAATGATCATTTTAATATAATAAAAACACATCTTCAGGCAGTCATAAATGTAAATGCATAAATGCGTAAAAGTAGAGGTTAAACATGAGGCAGAAGTTGACAGAATTAAAAGAATTTCTACTGAAAGGTTATAGTAGATGCTAATATTTAAAGAACTGATAAAACTAGGAATAAAACTATAAAAAACTAAACAATCAACTGTATTAATGTAATTGATGTTGAAAGATTATCATATCCTACAACTGCAAAATAAATTTTCTTTTCAGGTGCATACGATATATTCACCAAGACAAATCACAGGCTAATCTATAAAACAAGTCTTAAAAACTGAAAGGGATCAAGATCATATAAAGTATACATTCTGACAATAATGGAATTAAAATAGAAATCAGTATATAGGAGAGTCCTAGGGATCAGGTAAATAAGCAACAAAAGGAACAGGACAATTTAATACTGAAACAATGTAGTCATATAGTAGTCAACATTACTGCATTACTGTGTCTCTTACAATCCTGACACCACACAGATCCACTGAGTTTGCTGTAACATCCTGGGGTGTCTCAGCAGAGTCTGGGAACCCTTGCTCCTTCCCCAGCTGGTGGTTCAGGGTCTTGCTTTCCTAACCAAAGTGACAAGAGAAAAGAAGGATGCTTCCTGCTCTTTGCAAAGCTTGACAGGACCCAGGACACAATCCAAAGAGAAATGAATGACTAACACCTTAATCTCATGCCAGGGAAACATTAGGTCTTTGTTTGAGAAAGCAAGAGCGAAATCCTAGCTTCAAAATAGCCATTCTAATGCTGGCATCAGCTGCCGGAGGTAAAGTGCTGGGGCTGTAAACAATCATTCTGCCTGAAGCAAACTGCTTTACTTCACTAAAAATACATAGTGTTCTCCTCCTGACCTAAAATTAGTTGGTTATATTGTTTAAGCTAACAGTCATGTTCTTTCTCTTCCCAACTGATCTTCCACTATTTATATCATTTTTATTATTTTTCTTAAGGTGTGACTGACAAAATTTCACATATTTATAGTGTCCAACAGAATCTGTTTTGTTTCTGTGGTTCTGGAGATCAAACCTAGGGCTTCATTCATTCTAGACACATACCTATCGCTGATTCGTGTCCCCAGCCCTAACATGATTTTTTGGTTTATGTATATACTGCACATGGTTGAACCAAGCTGATGAACATATCCTGTACCTCACAAACTTTATTCTGATATTTAATTAATAAGAAAATAAACACATCTGTATCTCCTGGGTTTGCATTTTACTGGGGATAATTTCAGCCAGGCATGGTAGTCGCACTTGGGAAGCTGAAGCAGGAGGACAGCCTCAAATTCGAGGCCAGCACTGGCTACCTAAGGAGCTCAAGGCCAGCATGAACCACATAGTGAGACCCTGTCACAAAACAACAACGACAATTTCAGACTTGGAAAAAAGTTGCAGAGCATTCTCTTCCCTTATGTTACAACTTACATAAGCATAGTACAATTATCAAAACAGGCTAATTAGGTAATACATAGAGCTAATTATCAACTTTATTTTCCTAATCTCATCAATAAAGCCCTTTTCAAGGATGAAAATATAATTGAGGATTTCACATTGCAGCAAGTCTCCTAACCCTGTCACCTTCACACAACAAAGATATATTTAACACCAGTGAGTAACTGGGTGTAACACTCCTCAACTTGGGTTTGCAAGGAGTTTTCTCATGGTTAGTCTAAGGTCGTCCATTTAAGGCAAGAGTCATAGAGGTGGTATGCCTCCCTCTGTCTGTGTACCATACATTCCACTTTTTTGAACAAGCCTTGATTCAGAAAGTTTTTTATATATGAGCAATTGTTAAGTACTTAATATATATGGCATGCCGTGCTGTATTTCATTGACATATGCTATTGTTTTTTCAATTGTGAGGACTGAACCCAAGCAGCACTGAGCTATATCCTCGGCTTCCCCCCTTTAATACTTTATTAACACATTTTAATTTCTAATTTTATTTTATTCTATTTTTAAAAAATTTAACTATAATTTTTGTATTAGTTTTTCCTTTCTCCTAACCTTTTATTTCTAAATTTTCAAATGGACTTCCTTGTCAGAATGCTGATGAACTGTCTATTAGCAATGGGCTTTGACAGCGCAACCCACTGCAGAACACTTCTAGGACACATGCCTATCACAAGCTGCACTTTATCAGAAACACAAAACATATGGTCACATGATAAACACTGAGTAAAACAGTAGAGGGGTGAAAGGCCATGAAGAAACTGAGTAACATGTAACTTCAAACCTTTCTCGTTTACTTTTGTTGCACTGACTTTGTGTTTAGTGTACAATGAATGGCAGTCTCTGTCTTTTTTTTTTTTTTTTTTTGAGACAGGGTCTCATTTTGTATTTCAAGCTGGTCCTGAACTCACTATGTAGCACACGTGAGTCTCAACCTCACAGCAATCCTCCCACCTCTGCCTTCCAAGTGCTGGGATTACAAGCATGAGCCACCACACCCAGAAATGTGGAATGTGATACTGATTGCTGGTGAGCATGATTCTCATGCTCTGCATTGTTGTATGTGGTTACTGGGGATCGAACCCAGGCCCTTGCACTTTCAAGGCAGGTGCGGGAACCACTAAGCTAAATCCCGAGCCCTTTGTCTTTCTTTGAAACTGGAAAGAAATGCTCAAGGTTGTGTCACAAAGAGTCATCTCAGCATGTGAATGCAGGCAACAGTGACTGGGTCTCCATGCACCTGCTATTCAGAGGTGGAGGCCAAAATCTTCTGCACAGTGTACCTAGCAACATGGAGATTTGAAGTAAATTTGCTTCAGGGTGACAAAGTTAGAAAATACGATTTTATTTTGAGATGGTATTTCATGAGGTTAAACAGGCTGGCCCTGAACTTGCAATGCTTCTGCCTCTGATTTCTATCGCTGGAATTACAAGTGGAAGACACCATATGTGTCTTTAGAAATCCCTGTTATAATAAATAGTAATATAAAAGTTGTGAATTGTTTTAAATTTTAAATATCAACCTGAGCGTGGTGGCATATACCTACGATCAACAATGAGGAGGCTGAGGCAGGAGGATCACCATGAGCTGAAGGCCAGCCTGGGCTACACAACGAGTTTAAGGCCAGCCTAAACTGAACCACATAGCAAGACCCTGTCTCCAAAAACAGATAAATCAGATAAAAACTTCAAAAGAAAAATGCAAAGCTTAATAAGTCACTTTTCCTTATATCCATATAAACGGAAACTTAGTTTTGTGTCCCTAGGGCTGAAAAAAGAGACTGTCCCTCAAAATCTGTTACATTGCTGCAATAAATTTGAGAAGCAGAACATTAATACATCTATAAAAAAATTTTTTTTGGAGACAGGCCCTCACTATGCATTTCAGGCAGTCTTACAGCCCACACTAGCTTTGGAATGACTATGATCCTTCTGCTTCAGCCTCCCAAGTGCTGGGATTATAGGCATGCGCCATCACACCTGGCAGTCCATAAATTGTTTTGTGGCGTTTGTTAGTGTGGAAAAGTTCAACCTTTAAAACAGTTTTTATGCTATTTATATACTTGTTTACATGCGTCTATTTCCAATCTCCTTCAAGTAGCTTCCAGGTATCTATTACATAGCATAGGCTTCCAAGCAGTTCCAGCTGCTGCAACCCCAGATTTAGACACTCATGCCTACGCCAAAAGGAAGACTGCTGGGAAAAAACACCACTAGACATGAACAGGACTATCTTGCCACTACCTTAGACTTCTCCTTTATGACACACTGCAAGGATAAACTTCATAAAGAAACACACCACAGGCTCCACTCTCAGCCAGATGTTTCATTTACCAAGGCCACTCCTCAAACAAACTTTATAGCAAGATCAATATGTGCTTATTACTTACAACAGGCAGAGAGTCCAAGCACTTTACTGGGGAGATATTGAATCCTGAGCCACTCCACCCACCCCTTCAGCTGTGTGACAAGAATTAGCATTAAAAAGATTCATATGACAGCGACATATGTGCACCCATGTTTACAGCAGCTCAGTTTGTGATAGCTAAATCTTGGAAACAACTAAAATGTCCATCAACTGGAGACTGGATAAAGAAGATGTGGTTCTTTTATAGAATGGAGTATTACTCTGCCATAAAAAATGATAAGACTGAATCACTTATACTCAAATGGATGTACTTTCAGGACATACTCATAAGTGAAATAAATAGGTAACAGATGTATAAATATCATATTTTCTCTCTGGTATGAGAAAATGAAGATGTAAATAAGTTCTAGAATGTATGGTAGATATTGTGAAATAGAAAATATTCAAAGGGAAATGGGATATGGGGGTAAGTTATGAGAGGAAAAAATAATGTGATGGTAATAAAAACAAAGCTTATGTATATAGGGGTGGGAGGTTGTAGACTGAGTGAGGGAATGGGAATAAATGAAAATCAAGTCGTGTCATATACTGGTATAAATTCTCAATGTTGAGTGCAATCATGATGTGTACATATAATGTACCAATATAGATTTGAATTTTAAAAACTGAGCAATTGAAAAAATAATGGTAATCCTAGGAGCTGCTAAATATATAATAATTTGTCGGACTGAATTTACTCAGTTTTAAAGCAGTATCTTTATACTCTTCCATCAGTAAAATCTTACGGAGTGATAGCACACACTCAAAAAAAAACCCCTCTAAACTTCTAAAAACCTAACTCACAGTTAAGCAATCTTGTGGCCAGACAGCAGTGAGTTAAAGGTGCTCTTATGTGATGAAATATACTAAAAAG